>OMMV01131184.1:0-10931 GCA_900302635.1 Chatrabus melanurus
TAATGCAGAAAAGTACATTGAGATTTTAGAGCAACATATGTTGCCATCAAGACGACATCTTTTCCAGAGACGTCAATGCATTTTGCAACAAAACAATGCAAAACCACATTCTGCACACATTACAAAGGCATGGCTGCAGAAGAAGCAGGTACGGGTACTGGAGTGGCCTGCCTGCAGTCCTGACCTGTCCCCAATAGAGAATGTGTGAAGAATTTTAAAACGAATAATGTGACAACCATGACCCTCTACGGTTGTACACCTTAAGACGTGTTTGCAGGAAGAACTGGACAAAATAACACCTGAAAGCTTCATCGCTTGTATCCTCAATGACAAAATGTATTTTATGTGTTATGAGATGGAATGGCAACACTACAAAGTGGTAAATGCTTTAGCATCACAACTTTATCTGAAATTAGTTGCAGGCCTTAAATGCAGGATTGAATGTATATTAATAAATGAAATGAAGTTGACCACACAAAACATGAAATATCTTGTGTTCATGCTGTCTGCAATGAAATAGAAGACAAAGTAAATGTGAGGATCACTGTTTTTTTCCCCATATTGTCCCAATTTTTTCTGATTTGGGATTGTAGTAGCACAGGCCTCTGAGCTTTTTTTTTTAATTTTTGAGAGATCATAAAAACAGCATGTGAGTGTCTGTATTCTTTTATAAAGTTTTGCCTGCTCTGCTCCTGGTCACAGGGTGCAGCATAAAATAAGTATTCAGTCCATCAGGCTTTTCTTTTGCACAGTGAATAACACAAGCATAAACAAAAACAACAAGACAGCAACACTCCAGCAAGTGCAAAGCCCGCCAACCATAGGGATAATCTAACAGTTGGGAAAGTATATTTTGCTTTATTACAACATTCTCGGTTTGACCTTGAATATGATCAATTAGAAGTTGGATAATATAAGCCCATATATGACTTCCTATTCATGTCTAATAGTAATCAAGGACCTATCTGGCACTGTTTAGCCACCATAAGCCATCAAACTTGAATGTTACATTCAACATTACTTACAGTGAAATGCAATGCTCTATTTCCAAAGGCCACATATGATTTCCTTTTCATGTCCAATAGTAACTGTGGGTCTATTGCCTCTGATTCATGAGTTACAAGCTAAAGAAATTTTTCCTCCATCTATTTCTATTGGGTAACAATTTTGATCAAACTTTGAGTCACTTTGATTTTGACCTTCAAGCGCTCTCAGGGTCAAATCTGATGGCATATTTTCAAAGCCAACATATGACTTCTACTTCATGTCTCATAGGAATTACTGGCATATCTGGTACAGTTAAGACACTATCAGCGATCAACGTTTGAGTGACACTGACTTTGACCTTGAAGTTCCCTCAAGTGAAATCTGATGCTACATTTTGAAAGCCAACATATTACTTCCTATTCATGTTTAATGGGAACTATGGGTCTATCAACTTCAGGAGTTACGAGCACTTGAAAATTTTCCTCCTATCTATTTGCATTGCTCCAAAAGTTTGACCTTGAGCTGTGACCTTGACCTTCATCCTCCGAACCTTAAAAGTTAATGGGCTATATAATAACACAATTGCAACATTTTAGTTGAAATTCATCCATCGGTTCTTGAGCTATTTTGTGAACAGACACACAGACAGACACACACAAGGGAAAACAGGCGAGCTTAATTACAGATGTGGCATGTACTTGATAAAATGGTCAGTTGATAAGTCGTTGCCTGAACTCAGGGCAGGACCGTTCACATTCAAAATTCACCTTGTGGATGTTTGGCCCCAAGCAAGCCAAATCCCCCACATTTAGGATGCACAACTCTGGGCCTTGTTCGTTTTCCCCTCACTTCCTTCATATTAAAAATGCTATTCTGCTCGCTCTGCAGGTGCACACTGCCAAGCCTTCCAGGCTGCAAGGCTTAACAGTAGCTTGAACTCAGACTCTGAAATTCAAAGTGGGCATTTGTTCAACTTCTCCTTTGGAAATCTAACAAAATCCAGTGCAGAATGTGAATCCTATAACTTTTACTGAAGGCATAGGTCATGTATTACCAGTATTGACAAACTTTTCAAACCATGAAGTGGTGAAGAAGTTTCGCTGCTGAGCTGTTGGCACTTAGCAGTAAGTTGAACTATATCTGCAATGTGATAAAGGTGCACGTCAAACACTCATGATCCTGTAGCTTACTGGCTTTTCCATTGAGTATAGCAGGCAGACATTAAGTTCTGAGAGACTGACCTTTGAAGTGCACACTGAACTGTAAAGCAACGCAGATGATTAAAACCGAAAGCTGTCTTAGCTCGTGATTATAACAGCGAACAGCAGGAAAATAAAAGTCCAGATTAAAGCTACGCCGCACAAAAAGAGATTGGTTTTGACATCATTGATTAGGAAACCAGAAACATAAAAAAAATAGACTTTTAGGCAAAATTGCTTTCATTATATCAAATCTTTGGCTTGTCTTTTCATGTCAAACTTACATCATTACTTTCAGCTGACCAACTGAAGTCTTTGAAGGGTTTGAATTTCGCTGGGCATTCTGTGTTTGATCAGAAAGCCTGGCATTTTGGATGCACAGCGTTCTCAAGCTGTGTTACCCCTGCTGCCAAGTTATACCAGAGATGCAAACATGCTCTGATCAGAAGTTGTGAAACAGATGCACAAATCAAAAGATGTGCAGAGACACAGGAGAGAAAAATGTCTTTGTTTGATAGTTGTTTTTTTTTTAAGTTAAGGCCAAGTTCCCCTTCTGCTCAATTCATTTCAAACCTTATGTTAGTTTTACCGAAATTAATCTGTCCTGAGAGCAGCTGTGTGAAGCTTACTGAACAAACTACACATTTATTTTCTATCACAACCTATTGTCATCATCAGCTTTGTGCCCTGCACTCGTTCATCTGCTACAGACTTATGGAAATAAAGGGATCTTCCACTGGGTGCAAAGCAGCACATAGTGCAGCGTAGATGTCATTGCTAGTCTTTTTCATGCCTAATGCCTACATCGTGTAAGTAGCAAGTACAACTGTGCTCATTTGTCCGCTCACGGGCGTGTTGTTGCTTTGCTTTTGTGTGGCAGCAGAAGGCGGTTGCACCATCGACCAGCAAAAATCTAGTCTAAAATGAAACGCAGAGTTTTTCTGCTATTTATGCAGTGCATTATTTAAATATGCCACACTTAAGGCTCATTTATGCTCCACTTACATACGTGATTCTAACGGTGTGTTTCAAACGGTGGAAATGTCGCATATCCACATACTTCCATACGTCCTTTTCGTTGGCACGGATGTTAAGACAAATATCCACTAGAGGGCACTGCAGACCATCTTGAAAGTTTTGCCAACATCACACATGACGACGGTAAAGGAAGTCATAATAATGTTTCTACCACAAAACAAACAAAAGAGTAGGCAGCGGTTTGACTGAGGTGGTCTGTGTGGCCGTTAAATACTTCACAAGATTATGTTATATAGACCGCTCATCAAAATAGTCTACCATATTCAATATTGTTCTTCGTGTCCTTTTGCTTTATGGTTGTGTTTCACTTGAACTTTGGCTACACTACCCACACGATTACCGGTGGTACTGATCTGTTTTGTCTGTATCTGTAAGCTTTTAGAAAATGGACACAAATATGGATGAAATTTAAACAGAGTGCATACAGAAAGCTCCGTTCATATCCATGTTTAACACTGAGTGTAAATGAGCCTATCGGCTGCTCCAAGACACATGTACACTGTACATATGCACACAGGGATGCGCATTAGCACATCATACTCCACCAGAACTGTATAGAAAACAAAAATGACCAATGAAATAAAAGTACAAACTAATGAACAAAATAGAAAAGTTTAGTAACTCTGGTTTGTACCATATTTTCTCACTGGTTTTCTTCCTCCCTGGATTGGCTGGTGGACAGCACCAAGGCACAGCTGGCCATAGTGTCCACGTTCAACCGGGGATGGGGGAGGGCGAGGGATGACATATTGCAATATGGAGGAGATCATGTGTTTGGAAAAGTTGGAGGAAATGATATGCTCAAATGCTTCACCTCAGGGAGCCATGGCGGATGACTACTGCTCCTGTAAAAGATACGCTCACATGCTGATACTTTGCACGCAGAATGATTTCCTTGCCAGAAAACCTCTCACGTCTGAGTCCCCCATCTAAGTAACAATGTGCCAACACCTTGTACCTTCAAGGGAATGACAGATTACACTGGTTGTTTGCCCCTGACTACTTAAGTGGCTAAATACAATCCCTTTGTGCCCTGTGCCCTATTTTTCACTGAGATTACGGGCCATGTAAATACCAATGCGGAGTTCGCCACACCCGAATGCACTTGCGGTGTGCTTGAGAGTGTGCATTATAGAGTGTTAACATAGGGCAAAAACTGTGAAGAGGCGATGATGTGCAAATGGTCATCAGGGGACATCAGGAATAATATTTGTCATTGCGTCTTTTCATTAATCACTTCTCACCAAATTCATTCATCTGCTCCAAAGTTATGAGGGTGAAAGAGTTCAAGAATTTTGAAGAAGAGATGCTGAGGAAAAAGGCACATCTTAAACAGCACAAATTGTCTTCACGTAACTCAGTCCCTTGTTCCCAAACTTTTTGACTGGTTTTAAAACTTTGAAGAGGTGATACTGAAAAAAGAGCATGTTTGTGTGGCAAGACATATGCCAATTTCTATTTTACCACTCTCCTCACACAGAGCCTTGAACATCCTAAACTTCAGTTTGAAAGACTTGGCTAAGAATGAATCAAAGTTTTAAGTGATTAGTTAGTTACTTAAAGATATTTGATGTTAATCAGAAATATGGAAGGATGCTTTAATCTGTGGTTTCTTGTTTTAATTAACTGATAAATTGGCCATCTGTCACAAGGCCGCTCTGCTGTATTTTTCAAAAAAAAAGAAAAAATTCAGTGTTTACCAAAATCAAAACAAGCTCAATAAAAATGAAAATTTGCCAATTTTAACATACACCACCTGATAATCTGCTGCAATCCAACCTTCAGGAATGGTAAATGGTCTCGATTTCTCTGACACTTTTGGTGCACATTCAAATGCTGTATTGATGGCTCACATTCACCCATTCTATGTCAAACATCAGGGAGCTGCCATGCAAGGTGCCCAACTCCAAACCAACTTGGAATTAAGGACCTTCATAAAGGCCCCCTTAATGATTTTCTTGTTTAACTGTGGAACGGAGCTGAGGATTCTCTGGTCACAAGTCCATTTCTCTAACCTACAGGCCAACACCTACCCTATGTGCACCACATGAAGGTGGAGATGAAAGTATTTCAACACTTTAGGAGCCCCTTAACAAGGCAAAATGAATTTAGAACGAAGATGCTACCAATAATGTTTATGCCCACATCTGTTTTTTTTGTCTTAGTCTGGATACAATCATTGAAAAAAGATGGTTTTTAATAAAATTTGGCGGTAAGATAGGCTATGGGTCAAGAAAGAGTTGATTCAACTTTGACTTTGATTGGCATTTGGATTTAGGACCTTTTTTAAAACTTAATATGTAATGCCTACGATATTACCTTTTAGTTAGGGCTGTATCTTGACGGTGAGCACTTGATGTGGCATTGTTGGGTTAATTGTGTCCAAGCTCATTTCATTACCTGGTGAGTGCAAAGGTGGGAACTGGGTGCAAAAGGTTGTATTTATCCTCTTCATTATTCAAGAGAGTGTTGTGGGAATAACATAAATTCAAACAATCAGAGTGGCACCTACTGCCTTCCAAGCACACATGCAGCATTGCCATTCATAGAACGCACTAAGAAGTGAGAGGTTTTCTGGGAAGAAAATGTATTTGCACGGACAGAGCGCATGTGTGCGCGCACACAGAATCACCTGGCAAAATGCACATAATGCTGGATTAACATGTACTGTATGTGAATATTGTGAACTTTAAGACCTGTTGCATCCACTATATGTGAAAAGTGTTCACTGACCACAGTGCATGGCTTTGCATGTAGGTACAGCTGTGTTTTTATGATGATTTAAAAAAAAAATTTTTTTTTGCATGATGAATGTGTTATTTTTGATTTCTGTGACCTATCTGTCACTGGATTAAAATCTGTGTATTCAGACACAACAAACTTTCATGCACTAGCCTTCAGCAACCTGGCCGTGTGAAATATGAAGACAATGAACTACGATAACTCAAAGCTAAATGCTAAATAGTACCATCTTAATATACAATCAAAGTACCACAAGCCTACCAAATGATTACAAAGAGACACTTCACACAATACAGATCAAGTACACATTATGTCTAAACCTACATTCAAAACCTGACGGCTGAGGTGAGTTCAGCGCCAGAAAGTGTGACAGAGCATTTTCCACGAACGCTAACAATCTTGGCTGAACGGCCTGTTTGTTGCGAGAGGCGGGCCTGTGAAATGGCGCGTTTGGATTCAGTGCCGACCCACACTCCCGTCCAGATGGTGGCGGTAATGCACCTGTCGGTCTGCCAACCGCCATAAAACTTCACAGAAGAAGAAGATTTATGAAGAAATTTGCCATTTCTGTGCTCTTAGATGAGCTTCTGGACAATGCACTGGAAAGATCACCGATAGTTACAGCCATAACTGATGCTGGTTGCCCTTGCAGTCTTCCGACAGCATGGACTACAAACTCCGCCATGTTTGTTTCATGAAGAGTCACGCCGCGAGGCACCTCCGAGACCATTTGCCTCCGTTAGCAAGCGTTCACTAACGCTTTTGGCGAACAGGTCGTTCAATGGCAAAGCGCTCGCTAACGTTACAAAACGTTTTGCGCGCTGAACGCACCACTGGTGTGACACATGAAGCAGTGAAGCAGGGAGTCACCAGTGAAGCTTGATTCATACATTCATAGCAGTTCAAGCAGGTTTCATGGAGTGGAAGCAGTTTCAACTTGATAAACCATCAATGTACAATGATGAGAGATTCTTTTTGGTTCTCCCATTTTTTCCTTGGGGTCACTAAAGCTGTTCCAGTATGCATGTTGATTTGGCACAAATTTTACGTCAGATGCCATTCCTCATGCAACAGGTATACAAGGAGAATGGGGCAAGAATGGTGGCCTCGAACGGGAGATCTTCTTATTGGGAGGCGATTTTCCGAACTAACTAAACGTGTATGGTGTACAGTAAATTTTAATCAGTTTTCAATAGGAAAGGAATTGCTCAATATAGCTTTATGTTAAAAAAAAAGAAAAAGAAAAAATAAATTAAATAAAATACCTGGAGCCTTGAAAATGTTAGAGGATTTGTGAGAGGCTTCATCATATTCATGTCCTGATGGAAAAACTTTCCGTGTCGAGATGCTCTGCTGCTCTCTGAACATGCACTCTGACGCAGACCTGTGGCATATTTGACATGACACTGGCAAAACTAAATGTGTAACAACTATGAATGCATCACGAAAGGACTGTGGGACTTTTGGAATGTTTAACATGTAAACCCAGCCATATGTTACTGCAAAAGGTAACCACAAACTAATTTTCTATAACAATACCACTTTAATACTAATTTCAAGTTACTTTTTGCAGATATTTTTGACGACAATAATAAAACCACTCCAGTCCTGGGCATGACATTTAAACTGCATCTGGCACTGTAGGCGGTTCTCCAGCTTGCAGATAATTTCTTTTTGGGGGGGTTGGCAGCAAGATTGGTACCTTTGCCACCATAAACAACTTTGAAAGCTTGCCACTGGAAAATATTTTTTGTTGTTGCTGTTTCTGGACTCTGTGGGAGTAA
Source organism: Chatrabus melanurus (assembly GCA_900302635.1). Lineage (NCBI taxonomy): Eukaryota > Metazoa > Chordata > Actinopteri > Batrachoidiformes > Batrachoididae > Chatrabus > Chatrabus melanurus. The sequence continues at coordinate 7,751 of OMMV01131184.1, forward strand.
CTCTGCTGCTGTATTTCAACAGAGAGCAGCACGTTATAAAGGGGATGGTGAAAGCTGTGTGGATACTATTTGTTACCCATGAGATTACGGCCCTCGCATTAAGCCGGTTAATTAATATTATATTAATCTCCTCACCTATTTTTGATAAAGATTCTAATTAATATAAAGGCTGTGGGTGGAAAGATTTAGTCCAACAGCCTGTCTCCTATCTCTGAGGCTTTCTAATTTTCAAATTTATCCTCAAATGCACTGACCCGTGTCTACATTTGCTTATAAAATTACTCACATTTCTGACAGCTCTTTCCTGAAAATAAATGTTGTTAAATATGTTGGAATAATTGCGGATATTAGTATAATTTAACACCCAGGGAAGTGTTTTAAATTAAGGTATAAAGCAACTGGTTAGAGCTTTCAACTGGTACGAACAGCAAAGTCTATTTTGTTTTACATCAGCAAGGAGACTTATTTAATTTACTGTTTCAAAGCCCTTTTAAAAGGTTTAAATAGCCATTTAACTACTGTGTGTAGCATGTATTGCACATAAACAGCAGCATAAAAGCATTATAAGAGCAGAAATTATACAGCAAAAAGTTCAATAAAATGAATAAAATCATTTGAATAAAAAGAAAAGTAAGAAAATACAAAAATGATTCAAATGATGAAAAGTAAAAACAGAAAAACACTCAAAAACAGTATAAATCAAACTCTTAGTTATTCGGAAAATTGTTCAAAAATATTTAAGTGTCTTAAAATCAAAAGTAAAAAACTGTTTAAATGTAATAAAATCAAACCAATAAAAAGCAGAAAACTGTCGAAAATGTTGATTTAGATGATTGTTAAACTCATCTTAAAATTTGCAAAACTACCTAAATTTAGTTGACTTGTAAAACTGTTTAATTCATAAAATTGTCTAAAACTTTGAGAGCTGTGGTTGATAAAGTCAACAGATGGCTGCAAAAACTTAGATTCAAGCAAGGTCAGGATTTTGGTTTTAGTCTAAGTTTTTTTCATACTCATGCAATGCTTTGTCAGGAGATAGCCAAGGTAGCCAGTGTTGAAGCTAACAGTTGATTCCTGCTTCTTTTAACTCATTTACCAATTTATTTCTCAGTGGCCTGATAAATAACGGCACCCTGATTCCCTTTAACAGGCTAAGATCTAAATATCAGAAATATCACAAATGTTCACTATCCAGATCCTACGACAATAGTTATCTCGGCAAAAGAAGAGGCTACCGTTGAGCACCAAGGGTCACGATTGTGAAGGGTTGCAACCGGTGCGATACTGAGGGGGTTGTCCACATAGTGGCACCCAGGTCCAAACCTGAGCCGGCTCATGTGGATGGGCACCAGCATTCTCCAAGGCCGACAGACCTGGAAGAGGCCAGATTTCAATGGGTGGATACACCTACTTTTGGTCTGGTTGGCATACCAAGGGAGGAGCAGTTGCTGTGGGAGACTGGATGCTTCTGATGATGTCAGATATCACCCCAGTCAACAAGTGTATTATGAGGACTAGACTTTAGTTGTCTTGTCTGTTGTCTCAGTCTACACACTGACTACACTGAGTGATATCTGGGTGAGGGAGACTTTTTACTGGGAGGTTTACTCAGTGGTTAATGACTGCCTCTGTGGTGACACTCTGGTCATGCATGATTTCAATGCTACCACTGGCACTGACAGGGTGAGCTACAAGCATTGTACCAGTTTCCGTGGATCTGGTAACTATGATGAAAATGGATCAATGCTCCTTGACTTTGCGAAAACTTGGAGGCTAGACTCTGGTTCCAGCATCCAGACGTCCAGTTGGACTTGATGTTCCAATACTTGTGTATACTCACCCACCTACTCATCTAGATTGTTTCTTTTGTGTACACAACCTTCACTTTTACAAGTTTAATCAGCTCTTCATTGACCTCACCACCAAATTTCATTGGAATCCACTCATATCTTTTTGACATATGCTGCTAACTATCAAACATATTGACAAATAAACAAAGGAGTTGAAAACATTAATTCCTTGGTGGAGGTAACCACATGGAAACCAATGGAGGTCTTACATATTAAGTTAAAAAATGCTCCTGGAATTGAATCAACTTTTTCTTGGCCCTAAACTTATCTCACCTTTACTAGTCTAGTAGGAGACGGTGACTAAATTCTAAAACCATTTTAAGCATCTGTGTAAAGAATTTATATGTTGCTAGTGAAACAAAATGTCCCACAGGGTATCAATTAGCATATTTCCAAGATGGCCATCATCTGCATCAACTAAAATGCTAAGTGTCATATCTTGGTGGAAAATAAGTTGATTAATGGTTCGCTTGCCTCCATGTAAAGACTCCCTCATCCTCCATATACAGTGAGTTAATCACTGTGTAGCCTGCTACAGATGTGCTGCTGAGAGTGCTTTGGAGCACTCAAAACCATATGACGGCAGACAAGGATGGCTGAAGACAGATGATGGGGTGCTTGAACCTGTACGGTCAATTAGCCCTGTCTTACCTCAATCACTACTTGACCTCTTGGACGTTGATAATAATGTTGAAACTGATTGTGACCAGCAAGAGTCTGAGGATGCTGAGCTGTACCCAGAGGAGGAAATGGAGATAGATGATAACTGTCTTCTCACAGATAAAGAAGATGACTCTTAGATTTTTGTTTGAATTTTTGTTTGAGGAGTGACATTCAAACAAAAATCAAAGAGTTTTAGAATTTAGTTAGGGGGTGCATGGTAAAGGGCCTATCACACTGGGCTGCGACACCATGCGAACGGCATTCCCGTGGGAGTCCCCGGAATGCCCCGGCGCATCCACGGGGATTCCCACACCCGTCGCAGGGTGGCACACACGGCTCGCTTGAGATTTGAGCATGTTCTAAAAAATCGTGCGACACAGGCATTCCCGAAATACTCCCACAGGCATCGCTGTGGCGCAATCACATCTGGAACCCGACCTGAACCGTTCTCAATTTGTGTGGCACATGGTACAGCCCGCCCCCCTGTGACGATCAGTGTCCACTAAAACCCCACACTTACAAGAAATGTCCACACTGTATTTTATGAAATAATAATAATAACAAACAAGCATGGTAATAAGATAAATGTGTGATAATAACTTACATCTCAGAGGCAGACTGGCGAGCTGTCAGAGAGCTGACAATAAACGACGGCGTTCCATCTGGAC
>OMMV01131221.1:0-10125 GCA_900302635.1 Chatrabus melanurus
CGCTGAAATGGTTTTAAAAAATTGTTTTTATATTTTCCATGTGTGACTTCTTTCCCAGTCATAGAAAGTCCAGTAAAAGGTGTTAATTGTTTAATGTTGCCGGTATGATGTCAAAATGACTGTCCACAGATCATTTTTCTGTTTGGCTCTATCGTGCATGTCGTGCGCGCCGTGCACATGAACGAACCAGAGCGCATTATGTGGCTGCTCAGAGATTTGATGCAACTTAAGCTAAAATTAAAATACAAATGCAGATTGTTTTCTTTTTTGAAAACTGGCCAGAGCCGTGCAGATAAATCAGCGGAGCGGTCTGCAGTGGCTGGAGGCGGAGCAGCAGAATTTTTGCGCTCGATTAATGATTGGTGTGCTGCAGTCAATTCATACATTGCTGAGATCAATAAATTGCACGAGCAACCTTTTACCCCCAAAACATCTCGGGTGCCAGATGAGACTTACAGGCAGGCCGGATCCGGCCCGGGGGCCGTATCTCTGATATCTCTGAGATAGACTGTCTGATCTATATTTTTCTTTCATAATGCCGCTGTTCTCTTGGCCAATCACAGATGTTTTCGCTCATTAAAATTGCAAAGATCACAAAGAATCCAATCAATGAGTGCCTAGCGATCGTCAATAAGCTCCAGAAGAGCAGTCCATGGATGCACAGGGTCTCGGAGGGTGTCAGCAAGTCAGAAATCCAGGTAAAAAGGCAGAAGGTCAGAGTACACACTGATAGCAGTGTAAAGGACAGGGGTTAAAAAAAGAAAAAAAAAGAAAAGGAAACAATGCTAGAAGAAGAGCGTGGGAGCTAGATGTTCTGGCACTGGAGTGAGGGCTGTGGATGGATAAATAGTGCATGACTCAACAAACAAGGAAGTGAGCATGCATGTGAACCAGAAGCCCAAGCGCCCGTGAACAGGAAGGAAAGCCAATGAAATACACTAGGAACAGGAGCGTCAGAATAAAAGCACCAGTGGAAGTGATCAAAACGTGACTCGTTACAGTTCCCTGCTATTAGCAGGGAAAACACAGGATTAATGGAGTCAGTTAGTCAATGAGTGGGTCCATAAAATTTCCATAAGCACTTTGTAACATTGTTAAGAAAAGTGCTATACAAATAAAGTTTATTATTATTATTATTATAAGTACTGCAACTCCATAAAAAACAACTGCTCATTCAGCTGTGAAATTTGGGGTTCTGATAGATACAGGTAAGGTCCAGTGAACCTCCAGTTTTGGTCTACATTGGCATATTTCAACGTGCACAATGACCATAACATAAAATAACACAGAGAAGCCTATCAAGTTGCTTGTGAAGACTTGTTGCAGGGTCCTAGTGGCCACTGGAGGCTCCTGTTGCTTTTAACAGAGTCTGCTGAGCTGAGAACATTTGTCACTTTCAAACAAAGCCCAAACTAAATTAACATGGACAATAAACTAGGTTATTGGGACATGTTGGTGGTGCTAACGTGTGCCTGAAGGGAAATATAATATACATACAAGACATACAGCTCTGCAGTGAGCTCCCATGTAGAGGCGTAACTCTGCCGTGAAACCAGCGTAAACCTGGTGTAGGAAGGTTTATGCATAGCGTGGAGTCTACTAGCGCTCCGGGCACGAACCAAGTTGAAATTCTATCTCCAAATTGACAATTGATACATTTATATATATATATAAACTCACCTTACTTGTTTAATCCATCACCGCTGTACACAAGGATGAAAAAAGTCCGCACTGCGCTGAGATTGATCTTGCGACAATTTTGAAAAGATAGTGTAGAACCAGCTCGAGTGTTGTCATGGATACGTGACGTCACACTCACTATTACCAACCGCCATAAAATCAGTTCAGTCAGACAACTCACGTTAAGAATCTTTATTTGAGCAACAGCACACAGAGTTTGGCGTCTGGGCCAATATTAGGGAGAGATGATTAGAATCCAAATTACACCCCCGGTCAGAGCCCACAGGTGGAAGCTGGGGGTGGAGGAGGTGTTGAACACAAACAGCGATGTCACCGGCGTTGGCCGCGTTTGTAGGGCAGGGGGAAAGAGCTGGGAGGCTGTCTTAAATAGCCCGCCTTATTTGTAGGATGTGATTGATGATTGGTAGTTTATGTGAAGAGTGATAACGAGTTAATGAAATCAGCTCGAGTTGTCTGCCAGAACTAGTTCGCTCCATTAACGTTTAAGATGTAGAAACTGAGGCAGTGTGACGTCAGATGAGATCAATATTCCATTCAAGGGATCCTGTTATCTAGACTAACCAATCCAGTCAATGGTTGTGTGTAGCACAATGGACCATCTTGTATCTAATAAAATTACCTGAAATCAGTTATCTGCTAAATGCTGCCTCTCTTGATTTGCTGAATTTGCCTGCAGCCATGATTCCCCCCAACTTTTTTCCCTAATTGACATAATTATTGTATTTAGTCAGCCTTTATGCTTTTATTAACAATTCACTGTCAAAAACCATTAGTGACCCAACAACATGGGGCTATGAAATGTGACAACTTGCCTCACTGACAAGTCAACACACTGTATTGTTATTGCTTTTATCGTAATATTTTATCATTTGCTTAGCTGTCAGTGCTTCATTACTTGCACATTTTTCTCTTTTAAACACAAGCTGCTGCTCATACTTATGTAGGCACAATCTGATGAATCACATTTTTGTGTGTATTTTTTGGAAATGCATATTGTATGGGTGTTTGATCTAAATGCACACTTGGTATTTACGATTAAATTGCGCTGCATATCATTGTAGATTTTGTTGAATATTTTAATTAATCTTGTAGTTATTACTGACTTCTGTCATATTACTTTTCATCAATAAATATAAAAATACATCTAAAAATATGCTGTACCCTTTTTGCAGCGCGCATATGTGAAATTCCCCGACGCACATCTGCTGTGTTCTTTTCATAAAAGTCATTACACTATAACTCTGGGTTACTGCGTGTGTCTTTTGCTAATTGCAGAGCTGTCAGCTGCTGCACAATCTTTCATCCTCGCATTCACACAGAACAAATTTAACATGACTTCCATATTGTCTGATTTCTATCTTTGAATTGAAAGAGTGGAACGGAGGCGCGTTCGCACAAACTAGTTCATCTGTTTGCACAGGCCCGCTCTTGAATACGCCCCCCGACGCATGCTAAAACAGCCTTCAGGATTATCACTATAATCCAATATTGTGCATCTTTCCCATGCTAAATTGTGCGATACACAGAATAAGAATTTTAAGATCCTGAATTGGCAGTGTATAATACGAGTGCAGTGTGCAGGGGAAGGAGCCGTGTGTTGAGGAACAGTGCAGGCAGCTCCGGGGTACGTGTTTGAAGCGTTTCTATGCACGGCCTTGGAATGTGGTGTCTGTGAGAATGCACTAAAGCTGAACCCTTCAAGGTTAGAACAACTACCTCCCTCTCACAAGTAAGGACAAAAGTGTTTTTTTTTTTTTTAATGTTCAAGTCTTGCAAACAGCTAGGATAAAGATGGTGCTGTGTCCTTGCAGTAAAAACACCAGAAACTAGTCATGAGGATGCAGCCGTGTTTTGAGGAAGAGTGCAGGCAGCTCCCTGGTACGTGTTTGAAGCGTTTCTATGCACGACATTGGACTGTGGCGTCGATGAGAATGCACTAAAGCTGAAACATTCAAGGTTAGAACAACAATCTCCCTCTCACAACTAAGTACAAATGTGTTTTTTAAATGTTCAAGTCTTGCAAACAGCTAAGATAAAGATGCTGCTGTGTCCTTGCAGTAAAAACACCAGGAACTAGTCATGGTGATTTTGTGTGCTTTCAGTCCCAGTACTGTTTCGTAGGCGCACTGTGAGGTGGAGTTTAAACCACTCTGAAAATATTCCACACACAGTGATGGCAGGAACAAAGCGTTTGAAACTGAGCTTATGTATAAACTGATTGATTCACTCATTTGAAATGCTACACACAGTAGAGGAATCATTTCAGAGAATAATTCCGTTTCCTATAGCTTGAAGAACTAAATGAACCAGGTGCTTCAGGTATTGATTCATCGTTTTGTAACATTTGTAAGGAAATTAATCAATTGCCTCACAAAAAGATTCACTTGTTTGAAATGTTACATGCAGTGGAGGAATCGTTTCATACAATAATTCACTGTTTCCATCGCTTGAAACATTAAATGAACCAGGTGCTTCAGGTATTGATTCATTGTTGTGAAGTGTTTGAAAGGAAATGAAACAATTGCTTCAGAAAATGATTGTTTCAAAATGATTGAAACAAAAATTTTAAAAGATGCTGCAGAAAATTATTCACTTTTTTTCAAAATGGATGAAACACAAAATAAAACGCTTCCTTCAGCAAAAGGTTCATTGCTTTGAAATGCTTCAAACCCGAAAAAAGTTGCTTCAGAAAATGATTGTCTGTTTCAAAACATGAAAAACACTAAATGGAACATATGCTTCATAAATTATTGTGAAATATTTTGAAAGTCAAACAGAAAACAAAGCATTTGCTTCAGAAAATGATTTTCTGTTTCAAAACACGTGAAACACTAAAGCAAACACTTCAGTAGATGATTGTCTGGAAATGTTTGAAACACAAATCAAACAACTGCTTCAGAAAGTGATTTGCTCTTTCAAAAAAACTAATGATTAGCAGATTAAATTAGTTTCCTGTTTAAAACACTTGGAACACTAAAATCATTTGCTTCAGAAAATGTTTCGCCGCTTAGAAATGCTCGGGTAACAAAATTAACAAATGGCTTCAGTACCCAGCATTTCTTGATGGAAAGCCACAAAAAAAAAAAAAAGTAGTTCACCCCTGACAGATGAAGCTGATATACCTCAGAATTTCAGAAAGGAAAACATTATTTCCATCTGGAGCGATGGGGGAAGGCTTGCTGGAAGGCTGAGTTTGCATATTTGTTCGACTGAAAATTAAGGGCTATACAGGAGGGGCGTTAGTTTTGCTGTGCCTCTTGTGTGTGTGTGTGTGTGTGTTGTGTATTTCCGTGCAGTGTATTTGATCATGCATTTCATAATCGTTAGGTGCGGCCCTGGCAGTGGCATCGGCCGCTCACAGGAGAGCTGCAGTTGATTATGTGCTTGTGCTTCTGCAGACGGCAGTAAATAAATGAAGAAGGAGTAACTCCTCTGGGAGGTTGGGGACACTCTCTGGGATTTGCTGACTAGTGTGGTCATGGTAGACTTGGTTTTGCATCCCCCCCCATCTTACACCTTTTATCCTTTTTTTGTCCACGTTTCATTTATCCATTCATCACACCACAACTTCCTCTCACATTAATTCCTGTCATGGTAATACAGTTTTCCCTGATTAATCTTTCACCCGTTTTACTCTATAGCCAGCATTGCGGCTGCACCCTACTTATTTAATTTGAGAAACGATCTGAAAGAAAAACTCAGGGTAATAAATGTGTTTTCCTGTGGTGCGCTATTCAGAACGGATGATATCCATCTTTGTGGAACTGGAGCTTCCTGTGGGTGCACGTGTGGGTGCGCACATGTATGCTGTCATAGGACCCTATCTTACATCTGGTGCAAAACAGCGCACAGCGTAGCGCAAGTACATGCTAGTTTCCAAGCCGACACAGTTGCCATTTTTACACCCAGCGCCCAAGTTGTTTAAATAGCAACTGTACTTGTGCTCCTCTGTGCGCCCACGGGCATGTTGGTCTTAAAATGAGGTGTAGTCAGGTGCAGTGTTGGTGCATTGTTATCATGAGGCAGCAGAAAATGATTGCACCATAGACCAACAAAGACCTAGTCTAAAGGCAAGTGCAGAGATTTTCGACTATTTATACAGGGCAATTTTCAGATGCTTACTCAGGTGAGTCATGACCCATGTACACAAAGGGATGCACATTAGTGCTCATATTCCTCCTCTTCACCCATCAAACTAAAACAAAACTAATTCAAAACAAAACAAGAGCACTCAGAAAGAGCAGACCTCCGCCAAGGTTTTAACATTTGTCACCTGCAAAATCAATTAGTGAACATGAAGAATAGCTTTGATTGGCATATATGATTTATACGACTGTCAAAACAAACCACTAGACATTAAAATCAATTTGCTATGATAAATGAGCTTTTCCTCCTTTAATATGTAATTTATTAATATTTTATTCATTTATTTATTTATAGTCGCCATTATAGTGATACATGAACCACAAATACTGACATCAGCAGGGATTACACAACTATTAGAAATATACTACAAGTGCTGACATCAAGTCAAGTGCTGAGCTATTGGAGATAGCTCAAATCTGTTGACGGCTTACTGAATCAGCATTCTCCCAGCTACATTTTGGTAGTGGTAGGACATTTCTATCTCTGTTAGATACCTTACAACAGCGTCTTACATACCGGCACCTAAAATTTTTACATTTTGATCTACTGGATCCGGAAGACTTTCCGCATCTGATTAGAACTTTACCTGCGTATAGCTATTACCATCTTAAATAAGCATGACAAGCTTAATCTTGAACTGTTGAGATGTCGCCGAGATGTACACATCTGAACATGTTAAATGGGATTTCCAGTGTTAAATTTAAATTTCCGCCAAATCCTTAATCCGGAACAGATCCAGATGAAACTCTGTCTGGTCGTTGAGGGTCTGATCCCGCATATACATACCAAATTACATTCAAATCCAATGAGTTTTGACAGAGATATGTTTTTTTAAAGTTCGCCCATTATAAGAGATAGAGATTTTTGGAATTTTTGATAATTTTTTTGTAACGTCATCAGTAAATAGATTCGTAAGCCCGTATCTCACGGAGTGGCAACTGCTGACGAACGTTACGATTTTTGGGTTTCGTCAGGGTTTGTAAAAGTTTGCAAAACAGTTCTCAAACAGTTTTTAGGGTCACAAACAGTTTTTGTTGGACATGTTCAAAATTTCTGTGCGAATGTATTTTTCTGCAAACAGTTGTAAGCATTTGCAAACGGCTGTAAAACGTGTGGCTAAAGTTGTTTTTAGCTCGCCACATAGTGAACACAAGCAAAAGCTGCAGCGGCAGCCAGACAAAGTGATTCTTACCCCAAGGACAGCAGCACGTCTGGCAGAAAAATGCCGCTCATGACAGAGATGAGCCCTGATTTTCGCCAATGTTCATCAGAAAAGCGGCTAATCCAAAAATTGCTAGGTTCTTCTGCATTCTCCGCTCCGTGAGGTACCAGCTTTACCAAAATTTAATGAGAACATCCTTGCGTGATCACCTACCCATCATAAAAAATTCATGTTGACCTCTCAAAAAGTGTTGACAGGAAACTGTTCACAGACAAATAAACATACCAACCAACAAACCCACGCCGATGAAAACAACCTCCTTGGTGGAGGTAATAAAAGTAAAAACTAATGGAAAAACAAAACTTTTATAATTCTGGCAGGTACAATATTTTTACGCTGGTTTTCTTCCTGCAGTAATTCTGTAAAAGGCAGTCAGGTCTGGTACAATGCGTTGGTGCCACACGTTGCCGCATCCACCACACCCTCGGTCCGGGATGGCAACCACCCAGTCAGACAACCGGTCCATCCCCACCTGTTGAAAGTAACCATCTTTCTGCTGCAGCCTGAAGAAACGTGGGTGTCTCCTTGGCCTTCTCCAGCCACTGGGGTCCTCAACACTGAAGCACCTGTGTGCTGGATCATGCACAGGGAAACAAGTTACATGTCAAAAAATGAGGTAGCTGACATTCCTTCATAATGCAAGTGACACTCCTCATCTTTAACTCCCTAAGTAACCGCTCATTTGACACGAAGTCATTCCAGCAGTACCCAAAGATTCATTACAACACAAGAGACCTATGACCAAAGACACTTAGTTATTGCCTTCGGTCACTGATTAGCGTACAAGTCTCACAACCATACAGTAAGACAGGAAGCACCAGGACCCTGAAGACTTGGACCTTACTTCTCCTGCAAAGATGTTGGCATCACCAAACACCTCTGTCCAGCAACTTCTTGACTCCATAAGCTCTTCCCAGGTCTCTCTCGAGACCAAGGACCAAGAGACATGAAAGTCTGCTGAGATAAGTGAATGTAGTGAATCTCTTCAAGTTCAGCACCTTCACTGCATACAGATACACTTCTGATGACCGCGTCCAGGAAGTCATTCAGAGCTTCGATCTTACTCTTGATCCAGTACACTCAGATTCTTCAGCTCAGCTTCTCAAGTGCTGCAATCATAGTATCCACTTATTTTACAAAGATGACAGCATCGGCCACAAAATCAAGGTCAGTAATCCTTTCCTCACCAGACAGACAGAAAAACACAAACACAGCCTTCTTGGCGGCGGCATTTGTGTCTCCACAATAGACTATTATGGACAATGATACAAAGATAACCGAAGGATGTTGTGCAATAATCAACTGCAGATGAAGACTATTTATACTATATGAGAGGACAGTAGTATATTGAACATATTCTGCTCTGTGCATAGAGACATCCACGCTCAGACACATTTTTCCTCACAATGAATTGCAGTGAATGTGATGAGTCTGTATTATAGCAAACAGAACAAACTATGCAGTTTTAGCTCCCACATTACAGTAAGCTTTGCATATATTCCTAATCCTTATTGTCTAAAATTAATGAGTTTCTCTCATACTGAGAAACATGCAAATGGAGAATTCTGGTTTGGAGACTGCAATTATGGAAGGAGGTCAGGGATATGACACCCTAATTATGTGGTATCATTTTTGCCATGGCGACTTCTGCAGAGTGCGAGGGTGGAAAGGGGACAACGGACCATTATGCAATGCCGGCTGCATGTGATGTAATGAACAAATTAAAGGGGAAAAAGTGTGAAGTGTCAAAAGCACACAAACCTAAGTTGTTTGCTTCTGTTCACATGATGAGGAACAGCACTCGACAGGTTCCAGGAAATTGATTAACTCTGCCAAGAAGGTTACATGTTTTCATGTTGTTGGTGGATTGTTAGCCAGATTGGAGAAAATCTAATGAGCAGATTTTCACGGTGAAAAAATCGGGTCTGACCTGGTTTTGGAAATCATTACATTATGGGGCAGATCTGCCAAAATGAGTCATCCATACATTTTTCAATTAAACCATCAATCATTTTGTCCATTGATCCATCCATCCTTCAATTATTCCATCCATCCATCCATCAGAATTTTTAAAACAGTTTTTTTAAGTGACAAAGTATGTGATTGCAATTGATTTTTTTTTTTGTTATGCAACTTGGTGAAAATGTTTAACCCGGGGAGTATCCAGAATATTGGGGAAGAGACATTACAATTAAAGGTGCATTATATTTTTCAGTGGCTCAAGCAAATTGGTGGAGCCAAGGCATTAAAAAAAAACACATCTGTAACATTGTGAATTTTGAATTATTACAAACAAACTGCTTTTCAGAGAGCTTGCATGAGCCTATCCCAGTTCATATTGGGTGAGAGGAAGGGCACAACCTGGACAGCTCAAAAATGGGGGTGGAGGCAATAAATTAACATTTGGAACATTGTGTGATTGTCTTTTTTTTTACTAACAAACTGCTTTTCACAAAACAAGATCAAGATATTATCACTGGACAGTCACAGGTATATAAAGGGGCGGAACCAGGAATTGTGATTTTTTTTTAAAAATTATTATTATTTCTAGACCATAAGCCCGTGCTAACGCATGGCCTCTTGACCAAGTTTGATCGTTTGAGCTCGCATGATACGTCCCTGGGATGGACAACATTTAGGCCTTTAAGATGATCAGCGAGTCCTGATGCAAAACTATGCCCCAGCAGGTAAACATCTGAAATCATTCCTTCCTCTGTGTGAAACAACGCCATAAATACCGGTATAGTTGATGGTTGGAGTCTTTCGAAGCTGTCTGTTGATGAATGGAGCGTGGATGGCCTGACTTTATGGTGGATATTGATGGATTTCATAGCGACCAATGCGGAGAGGTGAGGTATGTCTAATGGCGTCCTAGAAAGTGAGGAATGTGTGCCAATTGGCGGAAATTACATTAATCCAAGATGGTGGCGGCCACTTTTAACATGGGAAAAAAAGAAATATGTAATTAAGTAATTAGTGGGTTGTTAATCGTGGCTAAAAATGTCCTCTGACACATCACATGTATGTCAACTATCAGTCTGTGCAATTATAGAACC
>OMMV01131313.1:0-15001 GCA_900302635.1 Chatrabus melanurus
AACATCAAGTGTCTATCATAAGTAGTTTCTGAGATATTTTAAAAAGAATGTTTCCCCAGCAACCATTGTTTACCTTAGCAACCGTGTCAACATGGCATAAAAGCCCTTCCAAAGACCTTTCATAAGCGTTAAACATCAAGTCTCTGTCTTAAGTAGAAGCTGAGATATTCAAGAAAGAATTTTTCCCTAGCAACCATCTTGACCATAGCAACCAAATTAACATGCTATGAAAACCTTTCCAAAGAACTTTCATATGAGCCAACCATCAAGTGTATATCTTAAATAGAAGCCGAGATATTCAAGAAAGAATTTTCCCTGGCAACCATGGTTACCATAGCAACCAAATTAACATCATGAAAGCCCTTCCAAAGAACCTTCATATGAGCCAAACATCAAGTGTCTATCATAAGTAGTTCCTGAGATATTCAAGAATTTTTCCATAGCAACCATGGTTACCATAGCAACCAAATTGACATGTCATGAAAGCTCTTCCAAAGACCTTTCATGTGAACTAAACATCAAGTCTCTATCTTAAGTGGTTGCTGAGATATGGCCAAAGTACAGAAAGGTCACTTGGCGGGACATCATAACAGACAGACAGACACGGGGTCGGGCCCCAGGTGGAGTACTACTAGGTAGTCTGTCCATTACATGGAACATCCCACAGTGAAGAAAACCTCAAGCTGCTCTACAAAGGAATAGTATGACCACATCTTCAATATGGTGCTTCGTTGTGGAATCCACAATATTGCAAAACATTTCAGTAATAATAAATGTGTAGCGTAGTTCCACAAAAATGCTGCCTGGCATGCAGGACTTATCGTATGACCAATGTCTACGTACATTAAAACTACCAACTTTCTCATTTCTAAGACTACAGAGTGGCATCATTGAAGTCTTCAAGACGGTCATTTGCTGACAAGCAAGTAGGAGCCATATTGATAAGGTCTCGGTCACACTCCAGGGAACAGTTCCAAACTTTTTAAACAGCAGTCCAGATTAAACGCGAGATGAAAGTTCTCCATACGAATAGTTGATCCATGGAATTTGTTGTCTGAATAAGTTGTTGCAGTTCCAAACCTGAACACTTTTAAAAACTGTTTGACCAAGCACTGGGGGCCTCACCCCTGGAGGTATGAAGGCATCCCCCGAACAACTGCTTTTGAAGCCTATCGGCAGAATTTTAGGCTTTTCTAATAAGATGAGCAAGGACCTGGATATAGAGGCCGAACTAGCCTATCCACAATCTACATAAGTAAATAACTGCAGGGAAAAAAGATGTTATGAAAAGTCCTCATTGAAATCCAGTCTATTTTTTTTTTTTTAAACGGCGTTGCTGTTGATACAGTACTGTACGCAAATTGCCCACAGCTCCTAACCTTAACTTTTGAGCTTGAAATCCATCAGTTGCCTCCTGTACAGCTTTTACGCCATAATATCCCTCTTTATCTCACAATAATCACGGCGGTTTGTTATTGGATGCCGTACAACCAAAAGGAATACGGATACGGTACCGTATCAATAGCCACTTCGAGGGGGGAAAAAAGCTGGTCATGATTTGTTGCTATGTTTTCCCTTCCAGGATGGTTTGGGCCAAACTGGCTGAAATATATTTTTGGACTTATGCTGTCTGCAGACGAGATGTGGGACGAAAAGGGCGGGGGAGAGTGAAAGAAGGATTTTGAGCTAACCAGCTTTCCGTCGAGAGGTGGAGTGGTCACGTGACCTTAGATTGTGATAGCGACTTTTCCTGGAACAAACCACAAACCAAACAAATGTCAGCTGAGCGGCTATCATTTGTCGTCCACATGAACGTGAACTTATTCGGACAGTGTCAACACCAAGGCGACAACTTTTAACAGCGGCCGCGGAATGCAAGAAGCCAGATAAACACGGCGGGCTAATGTCTGTGCGTTAGCTTAGCCGTGACTGGTTTCGATTTTCTGCTATGATGTGCGCGCTGAGCAGGAAACACGCACGCTCGTATTTTGCTGCTTTTTGTCGGCGACCTTCCTCTAAAGGCCTTATCAAATTATCTCCTGTACAGGCAGTGACTTTGTTTATCTCGTCAGAACACTCGCTGCTTATCTCACGGAGGACCACGTTAGCTTCACTGGCTAATAGCTAATGGTTGTTGTTTGTAAACAAGGAGTGTTTGTTTCCGGGTGATTATTAGAAGATACTTCAGATGTGTGTCAACGTGCTCAGCGAGCTGAGCAGACTGGAATGATGGAAGCTGTGAGACCAAAGAAGACGAAGACAAAAAGCAGTGGAAAATCTCAGGTGAGATCTTTGCAGTCTTTCTTTGTGCGTCCTGGCCTGTGACAACAACCGATCACAGGACTAACACAAACAAACATAAAAAAACAACAACAACAAAGCCTGTTATGGGTCCAGACCCGGACGTATGGAATCCCAGCTGTTATTGGGTCACATATGCCAATACCTGCTTTACTCCAACCACAACCTATAATTACACTTGACATTTGGTAAATGCTTTTATCCAAAGTTACAAGTCAGGAAAATTAAAATCAGCAGTCAGTGCAATAATCTTAAATTTCAGCTCAGAACACAAATGGGAGTAATCAAGATCTCCTGATCAAATTGGAAGACGATTACTCTACCCAGTGATTGGTAACAGCGACACAGACAGCTGTCAGTACCATTTCAACACTGCAGACATAAAAGAGAAATGGTATGGATGATCTTGAGATTTTGCATGATCTTGGAATTCCAAAATCACGCACACAATCTTAAAATCACAAAGTGACATCTGGCAAACGCAAGCCACCAGTCATCAGGGCAACTCATCACAGGTTAAAATCGAGTTGTAGTATAGTTTGCTTAAAAATAAGTTCGAACACTTATTTTCAGGAATATTTCTGTAAGTTCTGAATTAATTTGTAATAAATTTACAGCGAATAAACAACTATTTTAAAAAAATACGCTTGAAACAAATCAGTTTGTCTGTAAAAACAGCCATTTGTGAAATATTGGTGAAAAATGGCTAGCCTGATGTATTAATAATGTTTTATTGATTTATAATGTTTTATTTAATGTCCTATTTAGGCCACCCACAATAGTAACAATATGTATTAACTGCTATATAGCACTATTCACGTGAGCCTGATCTATTAATAATTAATAATATTTAGGCCAACCAACCCTTAGAATAGTACAATTCACGTGAGCAATCTCAAGATCAAGCATGTGATTTCGGAATTCCAAGATCACGCATGCTTAATCTTAGAATATCGCAGATTCCAAGATCGCACATGTCACGGACATATATCTGGATTGGAGCATTTATGGGTCTGGCCCGACAGAGCACAGGTGCCCAAATTCTTTCCTTTGAAGGACCATAAATGAATCTGGATGGAGGGCTATGGGCCAGAAGTAAATGTTGATGTTGTGTGAATTACATACATACAATTACATTATAATTCAATTTCTTATATTTTATAGAAAATTAACATTCTAATTCTCAAATAATTTTCAAAATAATAAAAACACTACTTTTTTATCTACTTAACAGTAATGTATCAATTTGCAGAGAGCTTGTCAGCTGCCATGCTGGACCAAAACAAAAGGAGTTCGGGCCAAATGTAGCCCACTGTCCCCAGCTTGATTTGCCCTGCTATAGACATTTCCTTAAATTTCTCATTTGGATTGTTGGCTGCGTCAAAAGTTGTCATGGGCCAGATCCGTTGATTGGACACAATGACTTGCATGGCTTTAAAATTAGAGAGTGAGCAGACAGCCATGTAATACATAGTTATAATACAATATTATTGTTATGGCTTTCAGATGAACAATATTTTGATGATATCGAGTGATGGAAATTGAGAACCGGTTCCAAATTTTTCAATCCATCGGATTCGTATGCCTCAGACATTATCAATTCCTCTTATCAATATCGCCATGTTTTTCTGACAGTTCAGTGTTGCAAAAACGCATATGTCATGGCATCAAATGTATCGTCATGATGCCAAACTCTGCATCTAGCAAAAAGGAAAACGGCTTTATTGATTCTACATTTTTCCAGACAAAATTTGATCTAGACTCGATAAGGACATCAATAAAGAATTGGATCGATAATCAGAATAGAGAATGGCATCGATATCGATAAAATCTCATCTCGTCTGATATCATGATATCAGATATGTTGTTGTGGATCAGTTGTACAAATTGGTTTATGTCCTTCCACATGTCATTACGAGACACATCATATATAATTTAATGCATGAATTGATATCTTATTGTAGAAGTCACTGTATGTGTGTGTGTATATATTTAAATTGTGACGTGCGACAATATTGGAAAATATCCTTATTACCTCCACCAGTCAGCAGACAGTGGCAGAGTTATGACTGTGTCTGTTTGTGGATGATATAATTCAGTTCAGTTTCAGTTTATTCACAAAAAACAGTTACTAACCCTAAAAATACAAATACAATCATGATTTCTAGTATAAATATACATATGTGAAATGGGACTCACGGATAAGCTATCACAAGCTTGTAAATAGCAGCCCAGATAACAGGTAATATACAATAGATTTTAAAAAACAATATTTAACCTGCAACCTAATACTAACCTAAAACTCTAAGATCGTAAAATAATACTAAAAAGGATACATGTAGACAGAGGCACCTGAAGAATAGCATTATACATTGATAATGTATTTCATACAGAAAAAGCTATTATATAATTTAGTAATCCACAGCCATACAGGGTTTTAGGAGTGAACATATTTTAAAAGTAGTTGTTATCTCAAGTTCAAGATATAATGATGGATGGATTATGATGTGATTTTGTAGAGAGATGTTTCTTGGATTTAGAAAGAGTTGAACACATTTGCATGGTATTCTTGCCTTATGATGTCACAAAGCTCTGGTGGGAATAAAAGTCACAATTCTGACTGCCCTCTGGTGGTAGACAGAGGTAATGGTTGGCCATTATTACCCCAATGAGGTATATGCTCTTTCTTGGTGCGCCTGCTATTAACTTATGGTGAACTTCTTGTTGAATGTAACGTGGGAAGATGCTGAGTTTTTAACCAAATAAATTAGTTTTTATCTCTAATTTTTGTGTGTGCTTTCAGCTTGCCAGGAAACACAAGCAGGTGGAGGAAGACCAAAGAGCAACAGCTCCCTCAGCTGTCTGTGATGAGGCTTCCACCTCTGGCTTCACTGACATTCCCCTCAGCCTGCCCTGTCAGGAGCCAGAAGAGGAGCAGCATGACCTCGCTCAGCCCCCTGAGACCACAGCACAGCCATCAAAGCCGTCTTCTGAGAAGCAGCTCACCTCTTCATCACAGACGTTACCCACATCGGTGTTAACCAAGACTTTACAGTCATCACTGCATTTGTCAGCAGAAACGTCACATGTTACCTTAAGTCTGAAGGAGCCAAAAACAGAAAGAAAAGAAGAACAGGATGTAGAAATTCACAGTGCTGAGCTCAGAGTTGCACAACAGACCACTGAGCTGGGAAAAGAAAAGGAGTTATGTAATCAGTTTTGCATTTCAAATCAGTTTCAGAACCCAAGTGCTCCTGCACTGTACCCCTCTCTTCCTACACTGGAAGAGGGTCCTGTGATGCAGCTCCATCATGAAGCTGTGAAGAGTTGTGGAAAAGGGCCTGCAGTGTTGGCACTTGCTGAACAGGAATCTTCCCCTCCAAGTTTGCAACCTCTGCAGTCAGTAGCTGAACTTTCCAGGAGCAAACTTTACCCAGAATTACCCAAGCCTGCTGTCGAGGTTCAGGTAGTCACACATCAGGAGAGAACACTTGATTTGATTTAAAACACCCAAAAGAAGGTGTCTTTTATCAGAACTGATCAAAAAATGCCAACCCCTTATCATGTGACTCCCATGCCAATCTTTTTTTTTTGTTGGTTAAGAGTTTATTTATTTGTTTAATTGTGCACTTTTTCAGCAGGGACACTGGGTGTCTGACAAACAAATATTAAAATTGACACTCAGCAATAACATTAGATACTGAGGTGATGTGCAATTAACCCCATTAATTCAGGTCTCTATGAAAGGACAAGCTATCAATAAAATAATAATAATACGGTAATAATAATGTCTTTATTTGCAGAGCACTTTCAAATCGAAAGTTTCAGAGTGCTCTACATAAAAACACAGGATCCCACAGGAGAAAAATCAATGCCAGGGAAATTAAGTTTTGGATCAGATCCGATTAATGGGGCTGATCCTGGAATTTTTTTTTATTTTCACCTTAAAATTGCAAGATATGATGATTTAGTGGATTTCTGTCAATTTCTCAAAAGTAATACAAAGGCCATCGTGAAAAAAGTCAGGTATTCACATTATGAGACATTTCAACAATATATTTAATTTGGTGCAGATCCCTATAAAGATCCATGTTTTATGGATCAAAATATGAATTTTAAGGCTGCGCATTTATAACAAAGTGGGCTAGAAACCTGCAACTCTATTTTTTTTCACATATTCTCTGAGCATACAATCATATTTCTCTGATGGATTGAACATAACAAAATGATTAAACATTTATGATACAAAGTTTAAATAATTAAACTAGCTCAATTTGTTAACTTAGACTCACCCAATATAAGTAAGCCAGCTTTTAGGTCAGTGTTCCTGGTTACGCCAATGGAAGTGCAGCATGAGGAAATTCTGATATTTTTCTTCTCCCTCAGATTTCTCTTTAAGGAAACTGTGGTTAAAATATGTACTTAAGTCTTGGTGGAGATATGAGCGCGTCTTGTTGTACAGCTAAAATGTGGGTATTCTGGCTCTTCAAGGCTGTATCACATTGTTAAAATGTCCTACTGAGTGAAATAATGAAATGTGTCTGTTTACTCATCATGTCGACATTGTTAGTGATTTTCTTTCTAAAATTTGTCTTTATCCCCAATATTACATCATAATGGGTTAACTTTTTAGTATTTGGTCCAAAATTGAATTTATGATACTGATTCATCATTTTGTCAATTTCACACACTTTCGGTTAACAGAGTGCAGTTTGTTTTTTTGGGTTATTTTTTTTTTTTTTTAGGCCTTACATTCGTACATGCATGCACGGTCACATAACCTAGCCCAACTTTTGTTTGTGCAGGCATTCTCACCAGAGCAGCTGCGTGTCTGGGAGCCAGGCGGGGGGCTGCAAACGTGGCTAGAGGGTGTTGAAATGTGCACCACGCAGTTCTGTGCTCTGGCCCGCCAGGACAATCACGAGCTGACCGAACTCCTGCAAAACTACTGGCGCTGCCGCAGACAGCTGACCCAGTCTCACACGCAGCTACATACACAGTCCTCAGACTGCAAGAGCACAGAGAACCGTCTCTGGACCTTCAGAGACGAGCAGTTTATGCTTCAGGTGTGTTGGTTGAAAACCAGAAATTTTGAGGCGTGAAAACTCTGATGAGCCTCTGCTCTTACGGCACATTTCTTTCCTCCAGGGTCTGTGCACAGACCAGTACAAGGTGTGTGGGTACCACCGCTTCCAGCAGGCAGAGTTTAGTGAGAGCGTGATGGCTGAACTAAAGAGGTTATTTGAAACTCGCACCGAACTGCTCCATCAAAAGGTGGTGCTGCATGCCTATACGGCTGTGCTATCTCGCCTTCAAGTGGAGTCATACTTGTATCGCCTATTAAAAGGTGAGAGACGTATCTTAGCTGCTTTGAAGTGGCAGCCTTAAACTGACCCACACATGCCTCTCATGCATAATGCCGATATTTAATACATGCTTCATGTCTTTATGATTTTGATTTATTTTCCTAACAGATTGTTCTGGGAGCGAAACACAGCCTTGTTCTCTCCAACCCCTGAAAGAGGCTATTAGTGTCCTTTTTAGCTTCACACGTAGAGTCCTGGATGACTCGCAGTTCCAGACAGACGTCCATCACTGGCTGGAGAGATTGGTATCCACATTCATACCCCTTAATCCATGTTTCACTAGTTGAGGTACAGTCAGGGCCATAAGTATTTGGACATGACTATACTTACCTCTTGAACTGCCTACTCCTGACAAAGTTACCACACAGTAACTGTTTGTATTTCTTAATGATTTATGTAATCCAAGATACATTCAGTGAATTGGAAATGTTAATGTGTCCATCTCCTGTCTTGCCAAAAGAAATCTTACTGTAAAAGTAATGATGTGTATTGTTGATAATACTTACATTTAATTTGTCCAGTTTCTTATGACCTCTGAATATGGATGCGCTGTGTGTAAAAATGGCTGTAATTCCTAAGTGGTTAATATGATATTTTTGTGAACCACCCACATTTAATTTAATATGAATGTCTACACTAGAAGCACATCCTGGTTGTTTCATTTCAACTATGTTGTGGTGGTGTACAGAGGCAAAATTACAACAAAAAAAAAAAGGTTGTGTCACTGTCCAAATACTTATGCACCTGACTGTATGTAGTTTGTTTGTATTTCCACATCTTTCTACTCTCCAGGTGGCAGTCTTGCTGCATGTTGGAGGGTCTGGAGAGCACCTCTTCCTGCTGTGCCATCTGTTGTGTTGTCCCGCTGGGGTAGGCAAGTGGGCTGCACCGTTCCTACAGGTTAGACACACTCTTTCACCGTTTCTTCGCCTGTCAGAGTGGTTGTGCATCCAGACAACCTGAGTTTTCCCTGTTGTATGACTCAGATAAAAGTTCGGGGGAACGCCTGCGGAGTGCAGCATTTCATGCAAGCCCTGGCTATTCTAATGTCGCCTGCCAGGTAATAAGTCCTTCAACAAAAACTCCTTTTGTTGTCTGCAAAGCCTTTGGTTTATCTCTCTGACTAGTGGTCTGTCTGTCCTGACTCAGATACCGTGCAGAGTTTCTGAGCCATATGAAGCCATGTGACACCCAGAGCTCCACATCATCTGGACCACAGTCTGGAAATTGGACACTAGTAGATGAAGGAGGGGAGGAGGTAAGTGTATGGAGGCAATTGTTTCATGTTGATAAGGGAGAAAAAACAAAATGCAAATTTAATCCAAAGAACTTTTTAAAAAGGGAAAAGGTCCAGGTTTTGCACTTTGACA
This sequence comes from Chatrabus melanurus, assembly GCA_900302635.1. NCBI lineage: Eukaryota > Metazoa > Chordata > Actinopteri > Batrachoidiformes > Batrachoididae > Chatrabus > Chatrabus melanurus. Next base: position 9,038 of record OMMV01131313.1, read on the forward strand.
GGATGAATTTAGTAATTATGTGATGTACTTTTATGGTTTAGAATTAAGATGCATGCATCTAGACTGTACGGATTGGGCTTAATTAGTCATAGGCGTGTTGTGGGCATATCATAAAAACAACCAATCAGAGTGTCATTTGTCATTACATTAAAGACACAAGTGCGCTAGAGGCTAGCACTTTGCTATTGAGATGGCAAACTCAGAAGTGAGAGGTTTTCTGCTGAGGACACGAATCAGTGCGCCCAAAGCACACACGCCCAAGCAGCAGGCATAAGAGACATGGACAACACAAAAACTCTTGTCAAAGTACCACCTGTTGCGTCCACTACTATGTGTAATGAATCATTCTCAGTATTGCAGAATCTCTTCATTGACCACCGTCGGTACACGCACACACAGCCATTAAAGGAAATAAGAGTGAACACTGATGGAAAAATACAAAATCTTACCTTGCTCCTGCGCTGCTTCACCTCAGGAAACTTAAGTGGCTGCTGTGCGCTCTGACAGGTTGGTGCAAATCCATTAATGGTCCAGAAATCCTTTCACTTCCGTCCACTTTCATGATACCACAGCGCTGTGTGGGAAGGACAGGTGTCCCTCTGGTTGGTTGATAATATGTTTGAACTACAACATGCCCATGCCTAATGAACACGTTAAATCCAACCCCTATGTACCCAGTGCCCGGGTTTGCGCTGGTATTTCCTATCGCTTAAATAGCAGTGTGATGCATCAGTGAAGAGTGTACATGTGAAGATGAGTTGTGTAGGAAAGGTTTTTTACATAATCTGAATACACATTGTTCCTTCTGAATCTGAAGTTTGAAGTCTCCTTTCCAGTGTACTGTCATAGGCTTTTCCCACAGAGACGGGGAAATGTGCACCTTTTGTTGTTGTTTAAACATTCACATTTTTCCTCATTTAAATAGGGTAAGGTTCCTAGCAGTTAGCAATTAGCTTCCATTTTGCATCTTCTCTTAAAAAAAAAAAATTGTGTATTATTTCCGTAAATGACTGCTGTAGGTGGTTACGTAATCCCTAAGTGCTACACCATTCTTTGTGTTTAGGACGAGGACCCTGAGAGCAGTTGGTTGCTGCTGTGTGAAGAGGACCTGATATCCCTCCTAACCCAGTTCCCGTTCCAGCAGCTCTATTCGTGCTTGCTTGGGATGAGCAAACCAGGTAATTGGGTCTGTATATCCTTTTGTTGGTTACATGCATCACTCCATGCATGAACTCAGTTTTCTCTCGTTCCAGGCGTGTATGAGCCTCAGACCTACTCCAGTCAGAAGATGATGCGCGTCTTTGCATTCGCTTCCTCATTCATTGAAGTCCTAGCTCTTGGTCTACAAACCTACAACAGATCGCGATACAGACAGCTGGTGAAAAGAATAGGACGCATCATCCGGTCAGTGCAACACCAGTATTACCTGCTAAGACCTGGATATGCAAAATTCACTTTGCCTCTCTTCCTAGAGCCCCAGGCTAATTATAACATAGAATATTTTGTGATGTCTGTCCTCTATTCTCCATCAGAATGACAGTGTGTTACGTCAGTGATCACTGGGCCCAGTATGTGAGTGTAATTGGTTCTGGTGAACAAAGCTCTCACGCACACTCCCTGTCTGTGGACAAACTGCAGATGGAATATGACCACTTGTTCCTCAGAGCTGTTTTGCATGTTCTTAGAAACAAGAGGTGAGGCCTCATCCAGACATTTGTATGCATTTATTTTTACTTTGTAGTCTTTCACGTCTGTTTTCTCCGCTCTCCTGTCATAGGTTGGGCATTTGGTTGTTCATGTCTGAGATGCCATATGGGACTCTGTCTAGCTCTATGCTGTGGAGTGTCCTTTATGTTATGCAGAATGCAGAGACAGACGAACTGGAAACACTCGGCACTGCAAATAACACACACGCTTGCATTCAGGCTCTCAGAGGTATGTGCACGTACCCAGCACAAATTAGTGCTGACCACAACAATTTTCCAGTTATTAAAAATTTAATCTGTCTTCAACACAATTTGTAGTGTGCTTGTAAAATGCCTAGAATACAGTTTTAAATACACACAGTGCACTGCATAGTTTGGTAGCTACGGTGTACTTGAATGTTGGAACCTTGTATAAAGTCGTACCAGTCAGAGTCTGATGTTACTAGTTGCCACCATATATTTTATAACTTGTGTTGCAGACCCAGAGCACCAGGAGAGGTTTGAGCAGTGGCTGTGTGAGGTGAACAGCTCTGACGGCATCTCCCTCCTCACTGCACTCGCACACATGGCCACGCCTACTCAACAGTCTGACCCCGCCTTCATCACAACCATAACTCTGCTTATTTACCAGGTAAGAGAAGAAACTATAGATATGACACAAGAACAAGTTTGCATAAGTCATTAAAAAAAAAAAAAGTTCAGACCAATATGTTCAGCAGTTACTCTTAGGGCGGTCTCCCATTACAGATTTGTGATGGCAGACTGTCTACGTTTTTGGCGCAAAAAATAATCGGATACCCAATCATGGCCTGACATCGGGTGTAAGTAGTGGTAAAAGTAGCTCTGGTGAACATTGTAAGCGATCGGGAAATTTTTGAACATGTTTTAAAAGTTTGTGACGTCGGGATACATAGTCTTCCCAAACAGTGAATAGTCGGATGTAATTTGTGCAGAGCGGGGGTCATATTTTACAAAAGTAGGTGACGGTGGACATCTGGGTACAATATGCAGGTAATTGGGACCTACCATTCTCTGAGCAGAAGCCTCCTTCTGATTCACCTCTGCAGCATAAATCCCGTGAAAAGCATGTCGCTCTTCAACAGAAGACAGTTTTGAGATGTTAACGGAGACATTTTAGCTTTGTGGAAAAGTGTGGGAATAATGTGGGAGTAGTGTTGTGCGCATGCGCACAAACACTTGTGTAATGGGACTTGTCTGTACTCGGGTGTATTCGACAATACCCAGCAATCATCGCTTATACTTGTTTGTAAGCGGTCATATAACAGTCATTAATATGAATTTTTCCTGCTATCTTAATAAATCGGGCCTGATTTCCTCAATTTTGTAATCGGGATGCAAATTGGGGCCAAACATCGGCAATGGGGACCCTCCCTAACGCTCACTGGCCACTTCATTAGGTACACGTTACTTGTAACAGGATCCTGTTTGCCTTCAGAACTGTCTGACTGCCTTAATTCTTTGTGGAGTAGATTCAACAGTCTGTTGGAAACATTCAAGATTCTGATCTATAATGACACGATAGAATCACCCAGTTGCCACGCCATTATGCCACCAGCAGCCTGAATTGTTGCTACAGGGCAGGATAGAGCCATGCTTTCATGTTGTTTGTGCCAAATTCTGATCTGAATGTCGCAGAAGAACTCAAGACTCCTCAGACCAGGCAACGTTCGCCCGTCCCCACTGTAGCTCTTTTTTTTCCCCCATCTATTTGAACCAACCATAGAGGTCCATCGGCATCTGAGGACAGTTTAATACATTCTAACTAAAGAGCCTAATTGTTGACGTCTGAGAGCCAGTAGAATCACATTCACAGTGTCATTTGAATCTTACTGTTCACGTCTCTTATTGTCCTAGGTATCTTATGTCAGCATGTCCACGAGAGAAACTTACTCCAAAGTGGGGCGGGAGTTGCTGGCAGCTATTGCAACAGCCCACCCATACATCATCTCCGTGCTGCTGGAGAAGCTGAGAGAGACCATACAGACTGTTGGGATGGTTTGTGCTGCTATCCTATTATGACATTATGATTTTGACTGCATTCAGAGGAAAATATAGTTTTGTTCTGTCTGTGTTGTGTTAGATGGCCCTGTACTTGTGTAAAGAGCTGCCTCTAAACTTGTGGCGGCCACTGCCGGAGGAGATATGTGTGATTGGAGGCTGGTTGTTACAGCATCCTTTGTCTGCGGTGGAGAACCGGCTGGCCTGTGTTATATTGGAGGGTCTGAACTGGGGTTACACACAGGTATTCATGGATGCGTGTGTGCATGTAAACATGTACATGTGTTTTTACCATCAATAAGAGTTGCATTTCAAAGCATATTGAGTGTGAATGAGTAATTATTGTCATTTGTTTAGCTAATGGCTTTTGCTATTTGCAGCACTATTTCATAGCCTGATTCCTTTCACAGGATGGCTCGTTGGCGTTGTCTTCATCTCTCCACAGTGAGGTGGCACTGCTGGTGGCTGAAGCTTATCAGAAGTACCTCACTGACAAACCATACACTGGCCTCATATCAGAGGGGATTAAACAGGTAAACAGTCCACCTGTTCCTCACAGATCTAGTGTCAACCTCTGTGGTTAGATCTACAAAGACTATTCTGGGTTTCAGGTGTCTTACCTTGCCAGTGTCCTTCGTTTGGGTGTTTCTCCTGAAGCGTCCTTCAGTCAGTGGGCGTGGCAACTGTTGCTGAGGCTGAAGCTCCATGGCAATGCCCGGAATCCTAAAGGAGCCTGGACTGGCCCTACATTTGCGTCCAACCCACCACCAGAGCTTAGACAGTCTCCCAGCATGCACTCTGTTCTCAGGGCTGTAAAATCAAGCATCCCTATTGGATACTACCTGTCTCTCATCATGACAACAATGGGGCATAGGTTTGTTTTCAAACACTTTACTTGATAATTATGATTGAGGCATTTATAGAATTTGAAGTTAAATTAATCTCCTGTTGGTGGGGGTTCCAGTCTGGAACAGTTTTGCACTGATGGAGTTGGTTTGCTGAAGAGTCTGATTCAGTCTCGCCATCTGAAAGCAGCTGTGCATTTGCTGGACATCATCATACCACCAACGTACCCTCTCAGCTTCTACCTGCTCAACAACTCTCAGTACGTAAGACTACAGCCTGTGTAACACCTAAAGAAGGTAGCTAGTCCTTTTAGCAGCTGGTGCCTCAATAATTGTAAGATTATTCTTTAAGATTTAGTTTTCTGTCCCCGTTGTGCTCATGCCAGGTTTGTGAGTTGTATCCAGTTGTTCCTGCAGTACGACAGTGTGTGTCCGCAAGGTGTGACACAGCAGGTGACTCACCGGGTGGCACCGCTCCTCACAGGAGCCATCTACGGAGACAATGTCCGACTGCTCAACAGTGTCATTCAGGTACATCACAAAGAAACGTCATTACTGAGATTTGTCAAATAGCTTTGGATTGTCAGTTACTCTATCTCTGTAGGGCAAAAATCTGTGTGTAATCAGAAAAGGGTTGAAATTTCTTTTGGAAATAATGCTGGAACCTGGATACTTGTGTACCTACAGTGTTCTAACCCCAATTTTTTTAAATGTACATTAATGTGTATCAACATTTGTAGGAATGGAGAAAAATAATTAAAAACATTGTGTGAAATCAGCCTTCATATTGTCCTCCAAAACCATAGAGGACAGATTAAAAATGTGTATCGCTCTTCCAGAATCATGTAGTGGAGAGTTCACAGCCTGGGCGTGTTGGCGCTGCAGCAGTTTTGGAGTTTTGGGTCGGGATTCTGACTCAGCAAAACCTCTGGTATCGGGACAAAACTGTGCTGTTCCTCATGGATCAGATTTGCTGTGCTGCATTCACACACCACCAGGAGGAATGTGTGCAGAAACTGCTCTACCAGCAGCATAAGGTATTTTCTGACTCGTGTCACTGCTGCACAATCTAGGGACTGTTATGGGTGCAGATACAGATTTTTTTTTTGCAATTCACTTTTTATTGATTTTTCAATCTTTATACATAAAACACAACAACAAAAAAGGCACACAATTTAACAATACAGGGTAAATAACCCCACCAGCCGAATCACAGATATCATCCTTTGTCAAAACCATCAGTCTCTCTCATAAACCTCAGTCATCCTCTCGACCCTGCTCGCCTCCCAGAACTGTATCCACATAAGGGCCCCACATTTCTAAAAATATCTCCAGTCTTCCGTTTAATTTGTAAATCATTTGCTCATAATTGGCTACCTTGCTCATCTCAGCCA
>OMMV01131397.1:0-18202 GCA_900302635.1 Chatrabus melanurus
TGATACGCACCCTGGAAATTAGAATTGGTTTCAAGAGCATTTTGTTGGAACCACAAACAATCATGACTTTCTATTAGCACATTAAAAGATTCCTCACATCATCAAAAGACACAGGATGGAAATTAGCATGGCTCTGTCTCTCCTGGTTTGCCGGTCTAAAAGGTGTGATTTGTGTGTGTGTGTGTGTGTGTGTATAAATGATGTTATCTTTGAATAACAGTTTAGAGAGCAAGAACATTTACCTCTGATGTGCTATGAAACTCTTCAGTTCTGTTTCTCGTTTAATTATCCCACTATGGCACGGATATTAGGGAGGCTTCCATTACTCCACCAGTTCAAGGCCCTAAAAGTGTGAATTCAATAATGTGCTGTTTATGAGGCTGAGAGGATTATGACGAACCCGTTTGGTTAGAGAATGAAATATATTAGAGGTTTCTCGCAACATGGAGACGCCCCGCAGCAAACGAAACACACATGGGACCAAAAAGCAAACAGACTCCCTCCCGTACCTCCTTTTAGCTGCGGTTAGACTAGCTTATCAACTGTATGAATTTCATCCTCTGGTCTTATTCAAGCCTTTACCTTTTCCTCATAAAGCCATGAAAACTATCAGTGATGAGACAGTGTCACAGAGATTTCAATTTGTCTCTCTTTCAGCCTGATGCTTCTAATTTGACTAATTTTATGAAGTCTACTGTTTGGTTGCTCTCAATCAAAGCAGATCCAAGATTAATTTATGCTTCAGTGCTTTAAAAGGACAAGCTCAATATTTACAACCTTGTTAACAATCAAGCCTCTGAGTGGCTGTGATTGAAGGTACTTTAGGAATATATGAACATTTCCAAGTCACTGAATATGTCTTAGACTTCATTTACATCAATCATTAAGAAATACAAACAGTATGGTACTGTATGGTAAATCTATCTGCAGCAGGCATTTCTCAAAAAGTGAGAGACTGTGCAAGAAGGAGGCTAAAGAGGGAAGCCACCAAGACATCCAAACAAATCTGAAGGAGTTCTAGACATGTGTGCCTGTTCTTGGAGAAACTGTGCATCTTGCAGCCTTTCTCTCTTGCACCAACAGTCACACCTTCATGTTGTACTGGAGCAGAGAAAGCTTTTCATCCAAGAAAACTGATCAAATCTAGGCTGGAGTCTCCCATGTGCCTTCTGGCAAACTGTAGCTGAAATTTCACATCTTTTTCTCTCTGCCACTCCACCATGAAGCTGTATAACAAAAGTTACACGGTGGAGTTTCTACAATAACAGCCACAGATGCCTAGAACTCCTTCAGATTTGTCTGGGTGTCTTGGTGGTTTCCCTCACTTGTCTCCTTCTTGCACACTCAGTTTTTGAGAACTGCCTACTGCAGACAGATTGACCATACAGTACCATCGTATTTGTCTTTCTTCATGATTGATAAGATGAAGCCTGAGACATATTCAGTGACTTGAAAATGTTCATGTATCCATCCCCTGACTTGTCTAAAGAAAAGTGGCTATAAAAGTCAAGTCAAGTCTGGGAGCATGGGCTGGTGCCGCACTTTGCCGCATCCACGACACCACGGAACCACCTTGGGTCCTGGATGGCAACCACCCAGGCAGACAACCAGTCCATCCTTACATCTGTAAAATAACCATCGAGCTGCTGCAGCCAGGTGAAGCGTGGGCATCCCCTTGGCCTTCTCCAGCCACTGGGGTCCTCAACACTCAGGCACCTATGTGCCGGATTATGCATAGAGAAACGAGCCAGATGGTCAAAATGTGGAAGCTGACGCTTCCTCACAATGCAAGTGATACTTCTCATCTTAGTCTCCCTAAGTAACTGCTCGTTTGGCACAAAGTCATTCCAGCGGAACCCAATGATCCTCCGAAGAGACCTGGTACCAAAATTACCAAAAGCTGTTGTATTAACAATAATCCTTATACTTAGTTTATCCAATTACTTATGGCCTCTGATAATGGAGGGAATGTGTATAAAATGGCTGTAATTCCTTAATGATGAATGCAATATTTTTGTTAAACTTCTTGAAACTAACATAAACGTCCACACTACAAGCACATCTTGTTTCATTTCAACTCCATTGTGGTGGTGTACACAGACAAATAGTTTCACTGTCCAAATACTTATGGACCTGATCGTAAACCGGTATGTTAAAAAACAAAACTCTTTCTTTAGACATTTTGTACCACTAACATACCAGCAACAATAATTAAAAAAAAAAAAAAAAGGTTATTAACGTTATTTTGTTGCTATTTTGAGCGTATGGCTGGCAGCGAGGTGGCCAAGCGGTTAGTGTGCTTGTTTTTGATGCGGAAAGTTCCCGGTCCAAGGCTACCCCTGCTCCATTCTTCATGTAATGTGGAGTTGTGTCAGGAAGGGCATCCAGGGTAAAACTTGTGCCAAATCAACATGCAGATCAAGCTCGGATCTGCTGTGGATGCACAGAGTTAAAATTGGGAGAAGCTAAAAGAACTAACAATTTTGAGCATATAGTGGATTTTTAACTCCTGCTACAGGTGCTTTGTCGACTCTCACACATCAGCTCCATCCATTTTCCATTGATTTTCTTAACCCGCTTATTCCAGAGATTTCTGACCAACGAAGCTCTCACCAAATATCACTGGAGCACCCAGTGGGTTGATTGCTCACAATGTTTTAAAATAACTAGGATTGTTCAAAAAGTGGTTATCCTTTAAAAACAGATATTAAAGTTTGTATAAAAATACCTCATAGAAACTGAGGCGATGCATTCTAAAAATAAAAAAGGGTCTCTAAAAATGACTTGTGTCTGTGCGTGTTGATTTAAACAGAAAGAAGCTGCAGCTGGCCACGCCCCGTCTCCCTGTGGAGAGGATGCAATACATCTCTTTTGCTCTTCCACCTATTCTGGGAGTGTTTTTGCACAGATCACAGACTGGCTCATTGTGTGTGCCTAACAGAGTCCAGAGCTGGATTTCCTTGTTTATGTCACAAAAGTCTAAAACAAACTGATTCAGAGCTCCGTTTTGCTTGCAGCAGTAGAGTTTTTTCATGCACGGTCACAGAATTGTGGAACCTTGGGGATGTTTAACATCAAATCCCAACCATATAATTGTAAACGGTAGATAAAAACAGGATTTGCACAATGTGACCCCTTTAAGCAGAGTAGAAACAGCGTGAATAATGACCCCCATCCAGGCTGGCCTGCACCTGCAACTTCAGAGCAAAATGTGAACAAACTGCTTGGAAATGTTGGCTCCATTAAAATATCCTCTGTTATACTCGAACACGTTGAAGGTCAGAAATAAGAACAATAGACAGGGTGATGATCACCTGATCTCTATCGGAAGAATTACCTTCTTATGGATGAAGGTTTGATGATGAGCTCAAAGCTCACTGCAGAGGATTGATTTGATGGTCAGATTGATTTCTACTGGAGGCTTTCCCTAAAATATGGAGAAATGAATCAGAGTACGCTTGTTTAGTTTGAGTTTGAATGACAACCTTCACACAAGCGTAAAACCTTCAAACCAAATAGGCAAAATAGTCCAGGAAATCTGGCCCATTTTAGAACTCTACTTGGAACAAATTGCAATAGAATTTTTTGTGCCATGATACATTGCTAAAAAGTCCCCTGCATGATATACTAAAAGTCCTAAGACATTCGAGTTGCAGAAACTCTGGTATTACCAACTCAAATGTATCATGGCACAAAACTCTAATGTATCATGGCACAAAAAATTCTGTTGCAAATTGTTCATAGTCCAGTTCCAGGTTGCCTGGACTAAAAAAACACAACCAAGGATCTGTCCTTATTTGAACCACACAGGTGTGAACGCAGGATAAAGTCATCTGCATCTGAACGCTGACAAACCTGTGATAGGACATAATGCAGACTGAATTCAATTATATACATCATTAAATATGTGCAGTGTCAGCTGGTAGGTAAACCACAGACATAAAAAAAATTTGACAATAAAACAGGATAAATAATAGGAAGGTGTAGCATATTGTGTCAGGGCCACAAAACACCAGCTCATACGCCGCATCCTTTGATAATGTCAAACATAGTGTGACCATTCATAATATACATTAGACCAAAGAAATGACAATTTTGACTATTTTTGTTGACCCCCCCCCCAAAAAACAAGCATGTGTAAGCTATTGTACCTTATTAATTTTTTTTGTTGATTTCCACACTTAAATACTTACCAGTATGTTGACTGAAATGCGCCTATCACAGCACGGCTGCATTGAAGGATCGCTCACGCCCCCATCTGGAAATGCAGTGGACTGCAATGTTGTACTCAACATAATTGTTGTGCATAAAATGACACTTAACAAAACATAAAATGCATATGGGAAAATAATGAAATATTAAAAATTAAAAATTGATGCACTGAACAAATTATATAAATAAATATTTAAGTATCACAATTGTAGAGTGGAGAAAAAGAATGTAAGGACAATTATAAAATAATGAAAAGATTTAGTGTACAAAGAAATGAGGAAAGTAACAAATAATGCTTTAAATGTGTGAAATCTAGCTTTGCTTGATTTTTTAATAAGTTTTTTAATAATACTTTGCAATCAATAGTTGTGGTTAGTTAATAGTTGAGAGTCATTAATAATGTAGACTAGAGGCCAATTCCCCAAAAAGCAAATAATAAAGAAGCTGGTATGCACATCAATAAATAATTTTGAGTTTTGTATCGTTTTAAAGGGGAAGGTCTAAGGGTTTTATTTTTGCCACATACAAGCTTGAATTTTGTGGCCGTCACCATGGCAACAGACCCCAAAGGTCAATGACCTAAAAAAGCCATTGAGCCATTATAATGAACACATAAGAATGATGTCATTCCATTCAATGTGGCCCATTCCTCTAAGAACTGTCTGATGGTAATAGATATCAAAATGACCTGACCTTGAAGTTGAGCCAGAAATTATTTGTTATGGCAGCCATGAAGAAAACCATGTCATGCATGCAATAGTGTGTTTTATAAGGCACCATTTCAAAATATCAAGAAGTATTTGGTAGAGCTCAACTGATATGGATTTTTTTTGGGGCAGATACGATACCGATATTAGGGAGTAAAAAAAAAACGATATATCTGCCAATATATGAAAGTCTTCATTTCTCACAAATTTTTCCAAAATATGACAAAAAATGCCAAACATATTAGATTTATACAGAAATACAGCTGTCTGGGATTGTATTCCATCATCTTGGATTGTCTTGTTCAAGCAACCAACCAATGAACGTCACGCTGCCGTCATGCTGCCTTCAATCAGATTGGCAGTCACTGTGTCGCTTCCCTCAGCTTTTGCATAAAATAGACTTCTTGTCTATTTTGGCCCTGCCTATCCATCGGCATAGTGACCACTTGTCTCTTGTCGCTGTAAAGTACCCACTCTGATTGAAAATGAATGGCAGCTGTCACTTTTTCTCTGTCTCTTGTAGCTAATGTGACCAAGAGGTGATGGGGTTGTTTCCCCATCCCCTGCCATCACCTCTGCTGGACAAACTAAGTAATGACACCATTTCCAACAGCCAAAGTGATTTTCTGCATTGTTTATTAGGTAAAATAAAAGTTTTCGTATCAGCAAAAATAACGGCGATACCAATATATATTGTGAAAGGCTCGTATCGGCCAAAATTATCGGCCAACGGATATGTCGGTCGGGCTCTAGTATTTGGTATCATGGTAGAAAGTATTAAGCTTGTATTATGGTAGTGATAAATACACAATCATACAATGTTTTATCTGTTGCCATGTTAACACATTTGATGATGCGAGTCAGTGTCCCAAAAACACCATTTTACTGTAACTTTGAAATTGTATTGGGATAACCACCATATGCTGTGACTGAATGGTATGTGTAACTGGGTCTTGTGGTCGGGCACTCTTAGCCCATAAGTATAAAAACACAGCGTGACCTTGAAATGACCTTTCAAGGTCATTTGACGGTCAAACATAACAAAATCAGGCCAAATTTTTGTTTTCAGCGAATCGAGAGCTACCTGATATTTGCACCCTGAAAAGTGAACCCCAGTGCCATCAGACCAGTTGGGAACTGTATAAAAGGGGTTTTATGGAAAGCATTTCTACATAACTTAGTGCCATACCACTCTGAAAACGTCTGATCTCGGAAACTAAGCAGAGTTGGGCTTGGTTAGTACTTGGATGGGATACTACCTGGGAATACCAAGTGCTGTAAGTAGCTCAGCGGATAAGGAGCTGGCCTGCCAATATGTAGACCTGCGTTCAAATCCCACTCATGCTACCTGTCTGTGTCCTTGGACAAGACACTTAATCTGCATCGTCTCAGTCCACCCAGCTGTAAATGGGTACCGGCCTTGGCTGGGAAGTAACTGCCATCCCGTCCAGGGGGAGTTGTAGACTCTCATCTGCTTCATGCTGCAGAATCCAGAGATAAGCACTGGCACCAATAGGCCTCAGAGCCTATAAAGGATTTCTACATAAATGTATTGCCACACTTGAGGGAAAAGAGCATTTTTCTCACAACAATAAACCTGCCAACAAGAATGTCCATATTTCGTCTCTTTTTCATGTAGCTGTCGAGTCACTGAAAAAACTGACTTTAGAAAATAACCTACCAGATCTATCTAAACCTAAATGAATATAAAGCAATTTGACCATAAAAGCTAACGGAATATAGCAGAATATTATATCCTTAACAAAAAACTGAATGCAAAAACAAAAACAAAAAAAGATTCTGAAGCTGCTAAAACTAATGAAAGGAGATGGTGTGCAATTTGACCTACCTAGCAACCAAGTGCCGGCATCTTTAGTAAGGCTAAAACAAATCATTCATGAGCATAGAGTACAGGTGTTTGTCGAGATTTTAGATATGCATTTATGTGAATTAGCACATTTTAACATAACATTCAAATACTTTGTGTTACAGCGTGTCATCACAGTCAGATGACCTACAGTTTGTGCAAACAAGCACTGTGATCTGTAGAGCGGACAGATTCTTCGTGTTGCAGTACGACGGTGAAACTACCAGCTGTTGCTTTGGCCGGTAGGGAAGAATAAAAGGGAAGAAAATAAAACAAACATCATGGGGCTTAAGATGATAAAACTGTATTAATAAGACCATTCTGGAATCCACATGTATAATTAATGAGTATTGTGATCCAAAGCCCTGTCCCTAATATTGAAACAAATACCTTTGCAATTCAATTAAAATAGTCATTGTAATAGTCATACACTAAAATAAAATATTCTGCACTAGCAGAGGAAATGTGAGGAGCAAAGGCAGTGATCATCTGATTTGGACTGCTATAGTTTAGCGCCAACTGGAGTAGCACCTCTCCTGATCGCCTGGAGCCACTTCTCTCTTCTTTTTGACTCAGTTGTCTCGCTCAGGATCAAGTAAAATAAGAGATCTTCCCTTTTAGCATGGATGTTGGTGCAACCAATGACGCAACAGTTTTTGGACATGATTAAATCATGGAAATGCTACAAAGTTGCCTTCAGAGACATATTGAACAATGCTTTGTTTTACCCTTTGAACTTGTTGCAATGGCACGCAGTGAGTTGTGCGAAGTCTGACTTCTCCCATTAAATATAAAGCTACCTGCACATAAAAAGAATTGAATGCAATGCTGACAGAATGTAAAGCTCACTGAATCTTCAAAAAAAAACAAAAAACTGAGTGTAAAAAAAATAAGTCTGAAGCTATGCATGGTAGAAAAGTACCTTGTTATTGGAAATGCTTATGATTAGATTGAAATTTACTACCAAAGAAAATCAATTAACAGTAAAAAGCTGTTTTAATTGCAGAATATATTGACAGTAGAGTACAGCAATAAAAACACTGCCATATTGCTCCTATTTTACATGACTTACACAGCCGCTCATCAGCTTATGAAACCAAACAGCAATACAGTACTTGTACAGTAACTATGAGAAACACAAAATACAGACAAGCTCAAAGAGTACTTCACTCGTACATTTTTACTGACAGGTGGCAGTTTGAATTGAAAAATGCACAATTTTATAATGGTGAAGAGAGCCATAGAATTGAGATAAGAGTGTTCGATTCCTACGGTGGTCATTTGTGATCAAAAGGGACAAACCGGGAGGAGCAAACTGGTCACAAAGGGAGCAGAGATGCACAGCGACAATGCAAGAACAAAACAACAAAATAATAATATACTGAAAAATATGTGTTAATTTGTACGAAGCAATACATACAGTACATAAAATGTCTTGACATTGTCCACAGTTGCTCTTCATTCACCACTTTACATCCATTTGTGCCTTAGTTTGTGTTTTACATGAGTGCTGCTGCGTTTCACTACAAAGCTTAAGTTTGTTAATAAGGGCACCACCGCTCCTAGTCGACCGCCTTCACATCCCTCAGCTATCGTAGAATCCTGGGAGCTGATCTATCATCGGTCACTGTTTTGCGAAGCTTTACGCCCCGGCGTATAGACACCAGCATATCCACATCCTCCTGGAGTGCAGAGGACGGCTCTTGGTGCACAGGGTCTCCAGGCAATGGGCTGGGGAAGGGGAACTGACCCTCACCGAGGGCATGAGCACTGGCTGCCAGCTCTCCTATCTTCTCCACCAGGCTGTGGCGGTTGGCAGCAAGGAATGGATCCTCCTCAGTGTTATGGGCGGCCGTGCCAGGGTTCTGCTGGTGGTTGTATACAGTTCTGTCCAGACCTCCTGCACAGCCCCAGGTGGTGTCAGGGAGGCTCAGCCTCTTGGGAGGTGACCTCATGTAGTCACCACCTGATAGGTCATCACCATATTGAAACCCCTCGCTACCAGTGTGCTGCTGGGTTGGACTGGTGTACCCTGGAGAGTCCGGCACTATGGGGGGTTTAACTGGCACAATGGGGGGCCGGATGGGTATGGGGCCAGAGGTGGATGGCGTGCGTCTCACACCAGCTTTGGAAGACGGGGTCCGACGGATGGTGGCCGTCCCTGAGGCGAGAACTCCTGAGCTGGCTCCCGCTGCACCGTTTGGAGTTCCCTGAATAGTCTTACTGGCAGGCAAACCTGCTGTGCTTGCGGGCCTCTTGGTCTGGATCATTCGCCGGTAACTCTGGGCAATGTTACTGTGGCGTGGAATGGTAGAGGACTTGTCAAAGTCGACCTGCCCTTCACTCTCAGCATCGCCATTTAGAGAGTAGCACTCATAATCAGAACCTGAAAATGAGGATACATCATGAGTACGTTTTTCCCAATGAATTATGCCCCACCCCAAACAACAGTCTAGGAATAGTATTGAAGAGAATTTTACAGCTGTTGAGGTTCATTAGTAACATAGGAAGTGATCCTACAGGAGACCTTGTCCAACGAAATCCCAGGTGTGCAGATCTTCATCAGAATGTAATGACATTGATATTTCATTACTATTTAAATGCATCCACAGGTTGGAGTGTTTTTTTCTTTTTTCAATATTAATCTGTAATTGCGACACATTTTATTGTAGCTTTTGTTTTGCAGTTTTTCGACAGAACCATCCCATTGTGATATCCAGAGACAGTTGTGGCTCTAAGATGCCTGCTTTCAGTGCAAACTCTAAATCTTGGGCTTGCCATCATCAAGAGGGTGCAGGTCCTGCAAACCATAAATGGTGTAACTTTTGGGAGTGTATATAAGATGTTTGTTTTTTTTTCCCTTGGAAATACATTTGTAAAGAATGGTGTCACAGACTTTTACATGTCACATACATATGCAACAGTAGGTGGCAGTGAAATGACTGTGCACCCCCCCCCACCAGGACTGAAGCAAGCCACCTCTCTAACTAGAATGTGCTGCATGATGGAGAGACATAGAGATCATACTGAAAACAACGTGGCTCAAAAGTCACGTAAGTTAACTAGCAACTGAGGAGAAGTTTTAATGCAAACTTAAGCTCATGGTGATAAATGCAGCAGAGTCATCAAACAACTCTCAAGCAGCCAATGACTATGGAGCAACACAATGTAATGTTAGACGATTCGGAGCCCAAAAGGACCTTCTTAAAAATGCTAGCATTCAGAAAAGCTTAACATGCTCCTTTACGTGATAGTATGTCAGTACGTGGTTGTAAGGATCCTCCGAAGGATCCTCAGAAGAGACCTAGTACCAAAGACATCCAGTCACTGCCTTAGGTCACTGGTTAGCATTCAAGTCTCACAACCATACAGTAAGACAGGAAGCACCAGGACCATAAAGACTTGGACCTTTGTTCTCCTGCAAAGATCTCGGCATCGACAAACATCTCTGTTAAGGGAGCTCCATAAACTCTTCCCATGTGTCTCTTGATCTCAGAGGGTGAGAACCCAGAGACATGAATGTCACTGCCAAGATAAGTAAATGTCTGTACAACTTCAACACTTCTGATGGCCAGGTACAGGAAGTCATTGAAAGCCTCTTGGTTTTGATCCAGGACAATCACAAACCCAGATGCTCCAATTCCTCGCTCAGCTTCTCAAGTGCTGCAATCTAAGCATCCATTGATTCTGCGTGCATGTCAGTATAAATTCCAAGTGTGTGTCTTTCAGAATTTGAAACAGTGCTGCTGACCTGTGACAGTCGGTTTTTCTTCATAACAGAGTATTCAAAGTGAGTTGCTGAATGCTTTGCTTAACTTTTACTTCGGTCTACCCCTTTCCCTTTGGTGGGTGGACACACCTACTTTTGGTTTGGTCACTCCAGTGGTCAGTGTACCAAGGGAGTGGCAGTTGCTGTGGTGGACATCTGGTTTCCCTATCACTTGGAGAGTTGCATGTGTAACCAATTCGTAATCTGGTACACTGCTCCCTCTTTCCTATTGATCCTGTTCCTTGCCCTTACTTTTTTAGGATGCTATATAAATGCCACCTAATCTGTTCCTTATCCCACATCTGCTGCCATCCTTTCACCACCTGAGTTCATGCAATAGTTTTACTGTCCCTTTATGTAGTGCCACCTCCTCCACACTATGACTCAATGCCTGCTTAACCATTTTGTCTGCCTCCTCATTTCCACCAATTCCAACATCTAATGGTACCTAAATGAACTGCACAGTCATTCCTACATGTGCCAGCTCCGTGTTCGTGTAAAGTGCCTCATATAATAAATATGGACAACTTGATGAGTTATGTCTGTCAAGACTTTGTGCAACAGAAACTGAATCAGAGCAAATGATGACTTTGTTTGGCCGTTTCCCATCCACCCACTGGAATGCTAAACACCACGGCCACAATTTCTGCTGTGTGAACTGATTCCCACAAAATGCTGATCCTACATACCCTAACCCCATATCTTTTGACCCATCTTTGCATATGTGCAAATACTCTCGACACATACCACCCATACACTCTAAAATGTTGATGCACCTGTCTCTTTGTCCTATTTATCTCAGTGTCAAATCAATCTGTGGTTCACCCATCACCCATACTGCTTTTGCTGGGATGAAAACTGTTGGACTAAACTTTCCTAAAGTTAAGCCCATTTCCTCTGCCAGCTTTTTTTCCCATTCCATCTAAAGCAAGTTTTTGTTGCTCTTCCCTTCTTTCAGCAATCCTGCAGTATTTCTTTTGCCCTGTCACATTTATTCAATATATTGCAGCTAACTGCTGCCTCCTTGTGCTCAGTGGCATTTCTCCTGCCTCCACCTGAACAGCTGCAGTCGGTGATGTCCTGAATGCTCCACTACACAAAGAGTCACTGCTTGCACTCGATCCAGTTTAGCCAACAGAGACTCCGACGCTGATGCATAAATTATAACTTTGTAATCTAGGACTAATCTAATTCATGCAATGTACAGCATTGCATGAATTAGCGTGATGCCTGACTTGCTCCCAATTCTAGGTATCCGATTAGTGCTCCAATTAGGGTATCCGTCTGCAATACTGACAATGAATTATATTGTCATATTCAGATGTTTGTTTTTAATGTGATTACATAAAATGCAATGTGAAAACTTCAGGCAGAATGTACATTATGTAGAAATTGTAGATCCGCAAGCCAACTGAACATTTCAAGTGACATTATGACATTATTGCATGGTTTTAATTTTATGTAAGTCTCTAGTTCTATACCTGTGTGAGGAAACCTGAGAGGAATGTATCGTGAGTTGAACCATACGTGACCTTGAAACCATGATTCCGTGACCTTGAAACCATGATTTGTACTGAACCTTGAGGGAGGTGTACCATTACACACCTAATGATTATGAATTTCTTGCATTTTTGTCCCACTTTCCCTGTATGAGCTACCCATGTCAACTGTGAATCAAAGAACTCCCCCCACCCCCGAAACTCTAATTGAATCTACCATTTCCACTTTTTCCCCCATACAATGTTCAAAATCAGTCTTGTCTAATCCTTTCCTAGAAAAAATTACTACTTTAGTTTTCTCTACTGAGAACCTTACATCCCATTTCCTTGCCCACTGCCCTATTGTTTTCCATTTTCTCTTAAGAACAAATTGTACATTCCATCCCCTTTTCCATAATGCTATATCACTGGCAAACATTGATGTTCCTACATCAGCAGGTACTTGTGCTAGATGTCATTAATCATTGGCTAAAACAGTAAAGGACTCATCACACTACCTTGTGGAGCTCCATTAGCTACCTCATATCTATCCAACTTGTCCCCTCCCACCCTAACTCCGATTGATCTCCCATCTAAGAACTCCTTCATGCAATTAAATGCCTGCCCACATTCCCACTGTGCTTATTTTTATAAGCAGCCTATCCTTCCACATCATGTCATAGGTCTTCTCACTGTCTAGAAAAGGAGCTACTACAGTTTCCATATGAGCTTGCTTTCTAACTTCACTTTCTAGACTTAACACTGGGTCCATCGTGTCTCTTCCCTCACTAAAATAACTTTGATACTGTGATAATAATGCTGTCTTTTCCAAAACATGCCCCCCATCTTGCATTTACCATTTTTCCATCACGTTACTCAACTGTGAAGTCAGTTCTATATGTCTATAATCAGTTGGTCTTGTATCTTTTCCTGGTTTTCTAATTGGTACCACTATGGCCTCCTTTCAGCTTGGCAGCATTTCTCCTTCTTTTCAGATGCTTGTAAATTTTTTAAAGCATATATAGCCCTTCATTACCAAATTTATCATTCCGTAACATACCTTATCTCTGCTAGGTTATGTACTCCCAGTTGCTAAGAGCACAGCTTCCATCTCAGCCCATGTAAAGTTTACATTCAATACATTTTGATCTCTACTTTTATTTTTAATGCAACCTCTTCATGTTGTCAGTTCATGTTTTCTCTACTCCCCTAGAAAGATAAATGGCCTGCATTTCTATAACACTTTCCTGGACACTCAAAGCGCTTTACAATGATTCACCCATTCACGCACACACCAGTGTCAGTGTGCTGCCATGCAAGATGCTCAACTGCACACCGGGAGGAACTTGGGATTATGGACCTTGCCCAAGGGCCCTTAGTGATAGGAGAGCTGGCATCCAGGTCTGATGGGGACTTGAATCCTCTTGTCTTAAGCCCACCACTTTAACCTTTAGATCATCACCTCCCCAGACTGTCACGCTTTAGCTATTAACTCTGCATTTTCCCCGTCCATTACATCATTTGTCCATCAGCCATAATTACTGGACTGTTGTTGCCTTCTTTCCCCGTTCCTTTTTTTTGTCCTCCCCAAACATCTTGCATGGCCATTGACCTGCCGATCGTTTCGCAAAAATCGCTCCAATGCTGTCATTAAACACATCTTACAATTCTTCTCACTTTTGCCTGAGGTATTTCATAATGTATTATGTTTACAAGGTTACGGGTTCTTTTCAATGTTCTAAATGCTACTTTCTTTTTTGTAAGCCTTTTTGACACTCATCTGTCCACCAAAATACCAATTTACACTTTCCTTTGGCTTTACACCAGAATTGATTCTTCACTGCTTATATTTTTAACTTCATTAACATCTCAGTCACTTGATTAAAGTCTCCATCCACACTGATAATTCCTACCCCTTGACTAACTATTTCAAATGTCCATCTCCCTACTCTCCCACCTCTTTCGTCATCTGTGTTCATGCCTAGTTTACACCTAACACTATATTTATCAGGTGCCTCTGTGGGATAGGAGTTGGACTACCAATATATAGACCAGGGTTTGATTCCAGGTATGTGCTTCAGGCTAACTGTCTCTCTCCTTGGACAAGATACTTCATCTGTATCGTCTCAATCCACGCAGTTGGAAATGGGTACAAGCCTTGACTTGGAAAATAACCTGTGATGGACTGGCGTCCCGTTAAGATAGAGTCATAGACTCTCATCCGCTTCACGCTACAGTACCCAGAGATAGGCACCAGCCTGATGGGCCTCAGGATGTGTCCACCACTTACTCTGTTCTTCCCTTCTAATTGTTAGTGTATGGCACACCTCCCAGTTATATCTTCCAATACAATCCTATCCATTACAATATTTATCAGTGTCCCTCTGCTGTCATTTAAACACACCCATCCTTCCTACATTTTATTTATTACAAAATATTATTACAAATCTAATTCTGTCGTGCTCAAAATAGTCTGTATATCCAGTATTCTACAAAGGTAGAAATACTTGACAACAGTGATTCTATGTACTTCAAAATGATTTTAGTCAGTAGTTGCTCAATACTTCCAACATTTGGATAGTATTCCACCAAAAATGGAACATTAGAAAAACCTTTCACTCTGTTGTGAAGTTGTGAAGTAAAAATCAATTTTCAAGCTCCAACAGCCAAAAAATACCAAAAACTCTGTGCACTGCTGCATTTGAGTAAAATGTCCTCTTGTTTATGCATTTCTTAGCAACCTTACATCATGCATTCTTGTGAAAATGAAATTGCAGAAAATACTGATTGATTGATTGATTGATGCATCTTCACAAAAATACAGTAGATGCTCAGAACATTTTGTACATTTTGACATACATAGTTTGTCCTGTATTGTCCTCTGGGGTCATCAGTGGGCCGGCGTTACCTTGTGATGGTATGGTGTCCTCAGAGCAAGATGGCGTGTTGGTCTGGGTGCTGTAGCCACTGGAGTACTGCAGGGAGTCTCTGCTGCTCTTTTGCTGCTCCATGCTCAGGCCTCTAGTAAGAACCATAGCCAGAGTACTGGCTGCTGGAGAGATGGGCTCACCGTGCTGATGCACACACACACACACACACACACACATACACACATATGCGTGCGTAGGCAGGTATACACAAAGCACGGAATTACAGACACACAGTTCACCACAAAATTCCTGTTATTTTTGTATGATTTATACACTGATGTTCTCATTTTTATTCACTGAGTATTCCCTACCTTGGCTGCAATGGCTCCTGGGCCAATTCTTGCCCGTTGTGGATCATCTGCTTGTATCCCAGAATACACCTTTGGACTGGATGGAGCTTCCTGTTCTCTCACCTTATCCAGAGATTCTGTCCTACGCTGCAGTGAAGGCTCACAGGAACCTGATTTGGCCCAATCCTGAGGCAGCAGGTGCAAAAATGAGATCTTCTGCATTCATCATCCAACAGTCGTGCAACGTTACAAGCGGCTCATGAAGTGGTTTAGATGCAAACGTGGATACGAGCAGACTACAGCAGGCAGCCTCAGCGCTGTTAAGACTGATTAACCTGCCTCAGTGCGGCACGTCTTTGTGAGTAAAGACGGGAAAACTGAGCTTGAAAAGCCGCAGCAAAATGGTAACTGTGAGGTTAATCTACGCTCTGCATGGAGGCAATAAAACACAAAGAAGCAACGAAGCAACACAATCTGAAAAGAGGAAAACCCCCCAAAAAAGGAAACTTGCAAATGAAAACAAACCTTCCAGACAGGAACCTTTGATGTGGGTGAGGGGGTGTTGGATCCAAGGGAGTGGTTAAATGTGGGGGGCGCAGGAAGTATGACAGAGAGAGGCCTGATGGTGCCAGAGTGAGAGAAAGCAGGGCGGAAGGTACCGAAGGATGAGTATGAGCCAAACTGCAGAACGGACAGACAAGTCAGAGCGCTCAACATCCACAAACAGTCAGACGGCAGCTGCCGAGAAGAGCCAGCAGGTCTTCGTAAGCCGCAGATAAAAAAAATAAAATAATGCGTGTGTGCGTGTATGCATGGCTAAAACAAGTGGAGAGGTAAGACGTGTGAGCGTGCAGTACCAACCGCTGTGGGAGAGCTGCACTCGCTGACAGACGGGCAGGTTTCTGAAGCCTCGGAGGAGGCCGAGCTTGCAGATTTCTGAGGGCAAGTGGAAGACGGAATAAACAAAAACAGGAGAGGAGAATGGGAAATGGGGAGAGAAAAAGAGAGAGGTGAGAGATGAGAAATGCAAAGGAAGGCAGCGAGAGTTGGAGAAGATGTTGATAAGCTTTAGGAATCATGAAGTATTTTCCTCTCTACGGGGATCTATACACTGTAGCCTAGACTGAAAGTAAAGTAGCTCATAGGATCTGATTGCATCAGTTTGTGTTCTGTACACTGCAGTCCATTCAGAGTGTGAGAGCCTGAATAACTTTTAGGTTCTGCGGGATTAAAATTCAATATTCGCAACTGATAAAGCTCTATTGCAGCAGTTCAAAAGTAAGAATTCTGAGTCTGACTATCAAGCTTTTGAAAAGACTGCAGATTTATGTCTGGAAAAAAAGTGTAAAACAAAAAGTGATGTCAGTCCAACCTGAGGGTGCAGGAGAGGAAAGGTGTCGTTAAGAAGGGAATTTGATCTGCTAGAACAAATAAGATGTTTGTGATTTTCTCCCCTGCAGCACGAGCGCCTGAGGGAGACATAAAATCCTTCTGTCCTGATCAAACATTAAACCTGAGCGTGTTACCTGGCTGGTGATGTCAGAGGGCATGGGCGACGGGGGCTTCGAATGGGCGTTGGCGTCCTGCGAGACGAAGCCCGAGTCGTGGGAGGAGACGCTGCTGAGCCGATGCGCTCCTGCAGACGGCATCTGGAGAAGACTGTAAGCGGTATATTCCATTATTCAACACAGCCGTGTGAAACACAGAGGAGATCGTGTCTGTATTCATGTATTTTGCACTGAAACGTGTTATGGGAGCAATGAATGAAACATGATTCACAAAAAGCTATAAACACAAAGGCGCGATTTAAAATTCAAAAAGGCAAAACTCTTGCAAATTTAAAGCGCAATAAGAAGTTCTGTGATTTTTTTTTATTCCTTTAGCAAATTACGTCATCTGCTTTCTTTGTGTTTTTCTTTTCTTTTTTGTTTTTTTATAGTCGTGCACTCAAGATTTTCGATCAACATTTCTTCAGCTTCTCACCGTGCCTCTGCACTCCCCCCTCACCGGAAAGCATCCAAACGCCAAATCAAATACGACAAATGACATAAACCTCACTCATCTACAACAGTGATTCCCAAAGCGTGGGCCGCAGCCCTCTGGTGGGCTGTGAGAGGTTGTTAAAATTAAATAAATTTTATAAAAGTCTTTAGGTTAAAATTACCTAAAAATATTTACGGTCATTTTTTAAAATGTAATCAGAACTAATAAAACAAAGCCATGTGATTTAAATTATGTGTTAAATCATGTTACACCGTATTTGGTGACCCCGTCACATTAAAGGGCAACGCTGACATTTTTCAACCTGGGCTCTATTTTTAGATGTTTTGGGTTTCAGCTATTCACTCAGGACAAAAACTGAATTGATCGCTGCAATATGTATATAATAATACATGGGTTTATTCATATCGCACGAGTAACAGCACGAGTCAAAGTCATATCGGCACACTTGAAAGTCATAATACACGAGTCCGAAGGACGAGTGTATTATTTCAAGTGTGCCGATATGACTTTGACAAGTGCTGTTACGAGTGTGATGTGAATAACACCATGTATTAATATGTTTATCATATGATTATGCAATTTGTTTTCCAAATTACCAGACAGCTCTGTCCAGGAACTCCGCGAACCTCTTGATATCACTCTCAGTTTTACGTTTTGTGTTGGCGTTTTTCGCTAGCTCGACATAATCCAGCGTTTCTTGTGGGTCGATTTCGTCCGCGTCACTCACCCTGTCAAGTTCAAGTTCATCAGTTTCATCGACACTTCGATCATCTGCCATCGCCACTGTGAAAAAGTCGGCAGCCAAAACAAAAACAAACAGCGCAGACGAACTGTCAAGTGCACGCGCAACTTGTTGTGATCACGTGCGGTATTCGATCACGTGACCAACTTACTGTTGATTATGGCGAGTCATAACGCACAGTTCAGAAGTCATAATGCACACTT
>OMMV01131406.1:0-12378 GCA_900302635.1 Chatrabus melanurus
ATCAACTGTCTATCATAAGTAGTTCCTGAGATATACAAAATGAATGTTTCCCCAGCAACCATTGTTTACCTTAGCAACCATGTCAACATGGCATAAAAGCCCTTCCAAAGATCTTTCATAAGAGCCAATCAGCAAGTCTCTATCTTAAATAGAAGTTGATATTCAAGAAAGAATTTTCCATAGCAACTGTGGTTACCATAGCAACCAAATTGACATGTCATGAAAGCCCTTCCAAAGAACTTTTATATGAGCCAAACATTAAGTGTCTATCATAAGTAGTTTCTGAGATATTCAAGAAAAAATTTTTTCCCTAGCAACCATGGTTACCATAGCAGAAGTCTGAATCCAGAAATCCAGGAATTATTTTTTCACAAATTTTGAACTCAGTTCAGTATACACCCAAGAAGTATTTACACCTGCCAAGTTTCATAAAGCTAGGTCAATAGGAACTTGAAAATGGACGTACGGACGGATGGATGGATGGGCATTGTGACGACAATATCCCTCTTTCTGCTAACGCAGAGGCGGGGGATAAAAAATGAAACATTCCAGGTTTCTATGACATATTCTTGAATTTAATGACAGATACTCAAGATTTATTCAATATTATTTGATTTTTAGTTCATATTCTTATTCTTATTGAAAATATTCTCGAGTTTCGTTCAATATCCTCAGATTCTCTTTCTGTATCCTCAGGTTTCCAATCAGTATTCTCAAGTTACATACAATATTGTCAGGATTTCATTAATTATGCCCAAGTTTCCATTCCATATTCTCTAGTTTCATTCAATATTCTCAGGATTGCATTACATATACAAGGATTTCCATCCAAATGCTTGAGTTTAATTCAGTACACTCAAGCTTTGATTCCATATGAGTTCCCATTCAGTATTCTCAATTTTCATTCTGCATTCTCAAAATTTCCTGTTTGTCATATGTTGTGTATACTTGTGTAAACTTGAATAATTGCATATTTCATGTATAGTAATTTTCTTTTTTATCTTGTTTTTCTCCCTGGTTTCAACTTCCAGGGAGTTGGTTCAGTTTTCCTCTTCATATTTTTTTTAATTTTTATTTTATTTTCTGGGTTATTTATTTCTTAAATTTGACCAACAGGCATAAGAAGGTAACATTTGTCTCAATATTTAGCTGCAGTTCGGCATTATGAAACAGTGTTTTTCCATAACAAAATGCCACTCATGTGACCTTTCTTTTGCTTTGAGTATGTAAACCGTATATATTTGTAATATCTGTACATTTTGTGGCTTAAATTCTGTCTTAACACCTGGCCCACTTTCCTTTATAAGGAAAGGAAAAGCTTATCCTCAAAGACGCGATAGACTGTGACAGTGTCTCAGACCGTCTTCATTTCAGTGTATGTATCACAAATCCTCTGTGTTAGTCTCTTTTATATCTGGACTATGAACACACACTTTACTGGAGATGACATATACTGTATATATGCATTTTTTTTCAATTCTGTGATCTGTCATTTCTCTCTCTTCTCCATAAATACACCTTTACTGCACTTTTTTTTTGTAATTTCCTCCTCCCTACATTTCTTAGTGTAGTGTATGTCTTCCTTCACATGCATGACTAAATCTCCCCTACCATCTTTATCTTATACAGGCACAGCTATAATTAATCTCTGTTTTTCCTTCACTCAGTCTTTTTTTTTCCTTTCCCTCTCTTCTGTATCTTTGCTTGCAGGATACAGGTCCCAGTCACAAGCATTATCCAGATCTCTTCTGAATGTGCTCGTGAACACGATGGGGGCAGTCAAAGTGATATATAGCTGTAATCCCGCTGCTGCAGCATGACATGACTGTCACTTGCTGTAGGAGACAATATGATTTATATTCTGCAGCTGTGCTTATGGCCTGGTGTAAATGGTGCTAATGCTGAAGGCATCGTTCTTTCAGTGCTCATGCAAATATTAGAGCTCTTGTCATTGATCGGAACAAATAAAAAATGTTGATTGTTCATATTCTTTATAGAGGACAGTGACTTTATTGGTTAACTATTGACTGACACAAAACAGTATTGTGCTGTATACAATGTGTTCACAACACCTGGACAAGAGGTTGACAATAGTTGATGCAGGGAAAAAAGGGATTTCTTTAAAACATTACTGAAAGGAAAGGAAAAATTATTATTTATTCAGTACAAGTCCTGCAAACATTGAAAAATGCTCACTATCTATAATTGATCTGTTCGAGAAAATACATGGATTGGTTATTTAAGGCTAACCTCAGGATAGCTAGCTCTCTCTCTTTCTCAGAAGTTGATGATGGATGTCTCAGTGCCTTGCATGCCTCATTCTTTTTTCACTTATAAGTCTGTAAATTGTGCATTATCTGCTGTCAATCTGTTGGCGCCTATAAACTGAAAGTTTATACCTTTATTTTTTAGGTTATTGGTCAGTCAAGATTGTTGAAAATGACATTAGATATAACGCGTTCAATTGATCGTAAAGTACATCAAACTGTATTAAAAACATCATGATTAGGGAACATTTTGAGGTAGCAAAAATGGACACTACTGATTTCAGCAGAGATACAGATTGGTAAATGAGAGAAAATCAATGCAGATAATGTGGGCTTCACAGGAACACCAGCCGCATGAAAAAAGTATACTGTGGTCGTATTGATCCACTGAAGGCTTTCACAGTTTGAAAAGGTTTGTGTGATTGTGCACATTTCTCTGATCAGCAGTGAAAATACATCAATAAATAACAGCTGGCATCCAGATTTACATTATATTGACCAGTGTATTTTAATTTTGTTTAAAGCTTTTCAGTTTGTTTGGTGCTTTGTTTGGATCTGACGCATCCTGTCTATGCTGTGATTACAATTGCAATATCTAAAGGTTTTAATGATGTAAAAATCTACAGCTTCATTTTCAAAGTGGTATTTTATTTATTTATTTACTTACATATGCCGAGAAATGATTTATTATAAGTCTGAAAACACAGAGGTTGAAACAGTTACATCAAAAGTTATTTGTTTGAATTGTTTGACAGTATTCAAATTTTATGTTCGCTACATGAATGAATTATATGCAATAATTAATTAAAACTGAATTAGTACAAATTCAGGGAGTTTATACAACTTATGAGCAAACACCAAGGACAAATTTTCGAATCATTTTGCTTTTCAGTATCTTCAGGTTACTTGATTAATAGAAGTGAAAGCCAAAGCCTCTCAGATACAGTGCCGTAGACCCTGTAATTATATTATTCCTAATCCTTCTTATATTCAATAACAACTGTTTCTTATTAACTGCCCTGTATTACTGCTCTTGGTTAGTGGTCATGTTTAAATAGCATATTTTTCAGCATTATTCATTGACTATGTGTTACAGAAAGAGCAATGACCACAGTTAATGCTCCCTTAAATATTAATATAACATCAGAGTTTGCCAGAAAGCTGTCAGGTGGAAGGCATTTCAGTGGTCTAATAAGGGCATAATTTAGCTTTTGGCTATTAGACAAAACATCATATTTGGTGTAATCCAAATATTTCAAGTCCTTACAAACACAACTTCCTGAGTGTGAAATGTAGTGGTGGCAGCTTCATGCTGTGGGGATGCTTTTCTGCTGTCGGCCCTGTGAGGACTGTGAGGACAAAGAGTAGAATGAATGCAACAAAACACAAGTAAATATGGGAGGAAATCCTGTTGCAGCATACAAGATTTTATTTATTTATTTATTAACTTTAGAGAAGAGTTGTGCTCCAGCAAGGCAATAACCCCAAGGCTGAAATCAAATCCACACAGGATTGCTTCAAAGATAAACAAACAAACAAAATATTAATGTCCCGAAGTTGTCCAGTTCTCAGTTCATAACACAATTTGCAGCTGAACTGGAGGGAAAAAAAAGCTTTTCACTCACAACCCTCATGTACCTCAGAGAGACCAATCGGTTTTAGAAAGAACTAGAATGTCATTCAGACAGTGCATGCATCTGTTGGGGTAATAATGGCAAATATAATTATTTCCTCAAACAAGTGAGAAGGACCATCAAAATTCTTCTTTGTCTATCGAGGCTGCATTCACTTACCTGTGAGCTTTAACATATAAAGTTACTGTTAATACCAAATCACAGCATTCCGACAGTTTGTGGCAAATCCCATGACTGGCTGCAGATCTGTCCTGGATCATGTCTGTTGAATGCCAATGAGAAAATGTGTACAGATTTTGTAGATTTTTGTGATGTCATGAAAAGGGTAATGAGATGAAAGGGGAAAAAAAGAAATTGATACTGATTCAGGTCACCATCAAAACATAAAGTTCCCTATCTTGACAATCATTGACACACAGTCTAAGAGGCATGGCGCAAATGGATTTGGGGCATGCGCAATTTATTTTTGCAACATATTCTCCAATTTATATGACCATGTAGGTTGTTTGATCATACTCTCAAATGTGACACACAGGAGATTTTCCTAAATGTGTGCTCATTTGTAGCAATAGGAGATTCATTCATGCATTCATTCATTCATTTTCTGCCGCTTATCCAGGTCTGGTTCGTAGTAGCAGCAGACCAAGCAGCTCAGCCCATACTTCCCTATCCTTAGCCAAGCCCTCTAACTTTTCCTGGGTGATCCCGAGGCATTCCCAAGCCACCTGGGAAATATAATCCTTCCAGCATGTCCTGGGTCTTCCTCGGGGTCTCCTCCCAATTGGACGTGCCTGGAAAGACCTCCCTAGAGGGATGACCAGCGGGCATCCTCACCTGATGCCCGAACCACCTCACCTGGCTGCTTTCGATATGAAGAAGCAGCGACTCTACTCCGAGTACCTCCCTGTTCCTGAATGTAAGCCCAGATAAATGACAGAGGAACCTCATTTCCTCCACTTGTATCTGCGACCTTATTCTTTTGGTCTTTACCCAAAGCTCATGACCATAGGTGAGGATAGGAGCATAAATCGACTGGTAAATCAAGAGCCTCGCCTTCTGGCTCACCTCTTTCTTCACCACCACGGTCCAGTACAGCATCTGCAGGACGTCAGACGCAGCCCCAATCCATCTGTCGATCTCACGCTCCATCTTACCCCCACTTGTAAACAAGACCCCGAGATACTTGAACTCCTCCACTTGGAGCAATAACTCTCCCCCGACCCAGAGGGGACAATCCACCCTTTTCCGACAGAAGACCATGGTCTCAGATTTGGAGGGCCTGATCCTTATTCCAGTTGCTTCACACTCGGCCTCAAACCTGCCCAGTGCACATCAGAGGTCACTGTCTGATGAAGCCAACAGAACCACATCATCTGCAAAAAGCAGACATGCAATTCTGATCTTTTTCAGAGCGATAGGAGATATTCCCTGCAATTACCACAGCAAGCGCAGACACTGTCATTGAGGCAGTCAGGCAGCGAGTGTGTGGGTCTGCGAAAATTCCATCAGTAATTCCATAAAAATGACTGTATATTCAGCTCTGAAATTTTAAAATTCTGATAGATACGGGTGAGGACGAATGAAACTCTTGTTTTGGGCAATGATGTCCTTCTTGCAAAAAGGACAACTGTGCTGGTTGTACACTAGAAATGACACTTGCTTTGTTCTGTGCGCTGCTTTGTGCTGGGTGGAAGAAACATTATTCCTTGAACTAAGGACCATCTCCCCCACAAAATTGCACATAAATCCTTGCACTCCTTTTTTAACTATCTTTTGCAAGGGTGAACAAAGAGATTAGACTAATAATCAGACATTTTTAGGACTGTTGATACAACCAAAGTTGCACATAGTGATTTGAAGTGATGAATAATCAAGCAATAAATTAGTTTGTGTGATGCCTTTGTCACGTTATATCACCTTGAAGAGATCTTTCTTCACTTTTTCTGTTGATCAGAGTTTAATATCGTTTTGTGAGTCACTGTTGTAACACATTAACACATGGAATTTCAAACGGGTGAATGCTTTTTATTGGTGATATAAATTAGATTTTTGAATTTTCTGACTTTGACTGTGCAATATCAAAACGGACTGTTTGGATGTTCATGCAGGAAACATTCACATTTTGATTTCAAAATACCACCGCTTAATGTAAATGTGCGGTTTATTTAAGTGACACGTTTCCCTACCCTTTCATCCTGCGCCGAAGATTTCAGCCTGCCTTTGACTGTTTCACCATTTCCACATAGATAACACGTTAATAGTGCCTTTTTGTGCATTTTTCTGGGGATGGTGAACTTCAAATTGAGCACCACTTTGATCTCACTCTGAAGATTTTGCTTGGTTGTCTGTCCTGTCATCTAATATTAATATTTATTAAATATTACTCCAGATTCTTTTGGTAAGGTAAACAAGAAAGAGATATCAAGTTACTCTTTGATCTGGCACTGCAAACTGCATTCTTCCATCCAATGTGCTGTGAATGGGCAAAAAAAATAAATAAATAAAAATACATTAATATACGTAGCCGTTTTTCCACATGGCCACACTGAAGCAGACTTTCCTCTTATGCTGAGGTCTGCATCTTATAGTAATGTTTGATTTTTTTTTTCTGTTATTTCAGGTATGGTAAACTACAGTGAGGTGTCTGGCTACCCTCTCGTTCAGCATTGGAGTCTTCGCTCTGTGCAGTACCATGTCAAACTCAATCAGTGGGTCCTCTCTCAAGGTAAATCACTCTGTGCCTCTGCTAATTAATTATATAGCATTTGTTATTACTGATTGATTATTTATGTTAGAGGAGACTGTGCTCTGGTCTCGGGCATAAAAGCTCTCTCTTGCGCTCTCTCTAAGGAGAAAAACAGCACTGTTGTCAATCAATTATTTATCACATTGTGATTAATATGACACATCAAGGTTAGCAGCTCATCACAGCCTGAGTGCTTTGTTTAATTACCTCCACCAAGGAGGATGTGTTTTTGCCTTTGTTTGTTTGTCTGTATGACTGTTGACAGAATAAGTCAAATTTACTGATGGGCTTGGTGTTTTTATTCCATTGTTGCCATTGTGCTTGCTCAGGGGGTGGGTAAGGTTAGACCTTACCCTTGTGAAGTGCCTATGTTGTGATTTGGCGCTATATAAATAAATTGAATTGAATTGAATTCCACATATGTAGGAATAGCTTTTAGGTGTTGGATAAAACCTTTCTTTTTTTCTTGCATTCATTTTAACATTGGGAGATAAGGTGTGTTGGACTTTGGCAGAAGGACTTCTGGACTGATCAATTATGATCTCAAGAGGCAAAATGTCAGATTTTAATCTGAGATGTGCTACCATTCCAATTTTATTCTCAAGGCACCAAATAGTAGCACTAGATGGTGTCTTGAGGACAACGACCAAATGTTTTTTTGTTTGTTTGTTTTTTAAGGCGCAGTCACACCATGATGTTTGATCCAGCAGATTAGGAACGGGGTGAAAGCGAGGGTAAATGAGTGTAAAGTGGCAAAAATCACGTTCCCAGAGTTTCGTAGCGGACCTCAAACACATCACAGCCTGTCACAACATGTTTGTAGCAAACGCAGCCGTTAGCCAGCGCTCCATTATAACAAGCAGGACTGTTGCCAATGTGGACACATTCGGGAGAGGGGTTCGACACACCACTGCCCAGTGATTTTGAGAACAGACACCCACGCGTTAGCCGGCAAACACGATCGCACCAGTAACTCAGGCTGTTGGAGGCTGTACCGCAGGCTAGCGAGGGCGACCGCGCGCAATGTGCACATAGCCACGATGTACAGTCTGTAACGGTCTCCTACGTAGCTACAAGCACGTCGAGAAACTTTCAACATGAAAAATGTGGACGCAGGTGCCGTTCATCAGCAAACACCGCCGAGTGCCGCCGAAGACAGCCGAAAACTGCCGAAGGCCAGCAGAGGCTAGCAATCACTGACGTGTGCATATTCATCAGCCCAAACGTCATAGTGTGACTGCGCCTTTAGGGAGGGGAGTTGTATGCAGAGGGAATTTCATACTCAAGTTAGTTGGGGGAGGTGATGGGAGTGGCGTCTGGGGCCCCGTCTGGGTGCTAAGGGTCACTTTCTTGTTGGCTGGAGTTGGTGCATGCTTGGTGCCACCGACTGTGCGGCACGGAGGTGCTTGAGGGTGTTGCTGCCTCTTGCCACGGTGGGCAGTCCCAGTTGGGGCATTGGTCTGCTCTCTCTGTGGGGTCTTGGGACCTGCCCAACATTGATACTGGGCATCTATGTCCGACATCTCGTGTTCACACGGCTGGTTCCTCACACCTGTGGGGTGGTTGAGTGCACAATTTTATTGGTCGGCTGGGCTGTGGTCCCCATCTTCGCTTTTCACCTCCTGGTGATGCGTGGTACTGGTCCTCATGCTGTGCATGTCCTCTCCAGTGGAGCGGGGGTGGTCTGTGGTGCTTGCTATGGCTGTGGGCTCCTTATGTAGCCATGGGGTCGCAGCTGCAATTTGGGGGCTTTGTGGCACTGATGCAACTCCTCATAAACATTCACGTTATCACACATCTTAATATATTTACCACACTATACACATATATTTATAGCTCTCTTACACACATACGCACACATGCATTCATGTAACTAACGTTAACTCAAGATACCCTGTAACTCATGTAAAATTCTACATATTCCTGTGGTTACTGCTGTAATCACGATCACCTCCTTTGGTGTTGCTTTTTGTTTGTTTGTTTTCGCTTCGTCTTTGTTAGCATCCTTGTTGTTGTTGACACCATTTTTTTGTCATTTGTCACTGTCACTGGCATTGTCATTGCCACTGTTTATCTAATGGTAAAATGGGAAAAATGACACCAAATGGATGTTGGAATATTAAAAATTGTGTATATTCTGAGTGGTATGAACCGGCTGTGATTCATTCTTCTGTGACATATACAGACAAGGGGTTTAAAAAAAGAAGAAAAAGCAAGACGCGGATACAAATTATGCATATCACAAGTCTCGTTCACATATTTTCCTTACCTTGAGCCAAGCTGAACAGTTTGAAATTTTATCCATCGAGGGCAAATTAGCACTGAATCGACAACAGAATACCTTGGTTGTCTTGTTTTTAATGATCTCACACCAGCCTTCTATGTAATTTTTACCATCGTAACATACTTTCTCTCCTTTTTCTTTGTACTGCTCGTGCATTCAAGGCAGTTATGATTATACTGCCCCCACAGTTTGACATGCATATTGCAACTTGCTTTTGTATTCCATTCATTTGTTTTAATGGTCTGCATGAAGAATACTTGCAATAAATGCAGGAAGTGTGACACACGTGTGTTCGTGGTTGTGTAGTTAACACCAAGTCTGTTGGTGTCTTTGTATTTTTGCAATTTGTATTTCATGTCTTTGAAATGAAAATATGTGCTCAACTTTACTCATGATTTAGTGCTAAATTAAGTTAAAAGCCGCTAAGGTGCATATTGTTGTGAGCTGTGGATTGGTAAGAAAATAAATAACTCAATAATGCGGGCACAGAAATGTGCCGTATGCATGAAAATGAACAGTGATAAATCTGTTCTTGAAAGCAGAAGATGGAGACTGATGGTGGACAATCACCACAGGGTGCACTGCTGGCAGATTTATAATGCACTGCTTAAAGGTTCCAGTTGGATTCATTATATCAAATTAAGCCCTTGTTGAAACAGTCAATTATGGGCTGATTGTGGGGCTGCTGCTTAGCTGTGGTTCTTGAAAATCCTGAAAGGCTGTGAATGGGTTCCGGTCAAGTTCTCTTTAATAGAATATTAGCTAAAAGTGGACAAAATAAAAAGCTGATCAACCAGTCTAACCAAAAAAAGGGGCTTGGGAATGGAAGACACAGACACCGTTGTCATTGTAATTATGACCTCGAGCACCTACAGTAATAGTTTAATGTCCATTAATAACTTTTAGCACGCCGTGTTAGGAGCACACCTGCCAGTCCTAGAGCGCTTATGAAGACAGACATGTTACTTTCCAAACCAGTGGCCTCAAAATGGGATGCTGTTGTTATTATATTCTGTGACACCCAGAGCAAATACAAAGACATCATCATAACAACCAGTGAGTACACAATATTTAACATCCTTTGCTTATGGGGATGTGGAACTGTCTTTGTCCTTTAGTTAACATGAATTAAGTATTCTCATTGGTCAAACAGGAATGAAATAAAATATCGTATTACCTGCGCAAAACTACTAAATATTCATAGCTTAAATATGCAGGGAATACATCTCATATTTCAGTTTTGAGCTCATGTTCACAAAAGGATAAATTCGTTACCCCATGCTTGTCCTTCGGTTTCAGGGAATATGACACCAGACCATAAATATTTGCCCATATTTCATGAACAAGCATGGGGTAACTAATAGTATCAACAGGAACATGTGTTGTATTCACCTCTGAGTGTCTGGGGATGGGTGTCACTGTGACTCAGTCCTCCAAGATCAGCAGAATTCGGATCTGAAGCTCAATTCTTTTTAGGAGACATACACCTTGGTGATCGCCTTGT
This sequence comes from Chatrabus melanurus, assembly GCA_900302635.1. NCBI lineage: Eukaryota > Metazoa > Chordata > Actinopteri > Batrachoidiformes > Batrachoididae > Chatrabus > Chatrabus melanurus. The sequence continues at coordinate 10,436 of OMMV01131406.1, forward strand.
TCTCTATGTAACTATGTTTGTATGCATTTCAGCAAGATTTTGATCAAACTTGGCAGAAATGTTGACTCTATGGACGGGAAGAACTGACTTGATTTTGGTTAGGATCAGTCAACAATCAAGGTCAGAGATCAATGTCAAACCTCCGGCCCCGTGCTAATATATGGGTCAGCTCAGGTCTGGAAGCATGTGCTGGTGCTCCACGTTGCTGCATCTGCCACATCGCATAACCGATCCACGTCCTGGATGGCAACCACCCAGGCAAACAACTGGTCCATCTCCACCTCTCAAAAGTAACTGTCTGTCTGCCGCAGTCAGGTGAAACATGGGTGTCCCCCTTGGCCTTGTCCAGCAGCTGGGGTCCTCAATACTAAAGCACCTGCATGCTGGGTCATGCACAGAGAAACTCACCACATGGGCAACAAGAGCACTCAGAGAGTGCAGACCTCCACCAAGGTTTTAACATTTGTCACCTGCATAATCAATTAGTGAACATGAAGAACAACTTTGATTGGCATATATGATTTATGCGACTGAAAACAAACCACCAGACATTAAAATCATTTTGCTGTGGAAAATGAGCTTTTCCTACTTTAATTTCTAATTTATCAATATTTTATTTATTTATATATATTCTCCATTATAGTCATACATAAACCGCAAATGCTGACATCAGCAGGGATTACACAACTATTAGAAATATACTACAAGTGCTCACATCAAGTGCTGAGCTATTGGAGGTAGCTCAAATCCGTTGATGGCTTAATGAATCAGCATTCTCCCAGCTACATTTTGGTAGTATTTGGACATTTCTATCTCTAGTAGATGCCTCACAACAGCGTCTTGCATACCGGCAACTGAAAGTTTTACGTTTTGATCCACTGGTTCCAGAAGACTTTCTGGATCTGGATAGAACTTTACCTGCTTATAGCTATTACTATCTTACATAATCATGATAAGATTCATCCTGATCTGTTGAGATGTCACCGAGATGTACACATCTGAACAGAGGGAGTGAGGGATCGTCCACTGCACGGCAGCACCCAGGTCCAAACCTGAGGTGGCTCAGGCAGGTGTGCACTTCAAACATCATTTCCCTGAGCAAGGCTGACCATCTTCTAATAAAGAGGAAAATGGCTAAATTCATGGGAATGAGTTCAGATGTTTTATTTAATGTTAGCCCATGTAACATATTTTTCTACATGCCTGATATTTTGAAATGCGGGTGCGGTGTCACTGTCCTCTCTGAGCACTTTCGGCCCATTTTTTTCACTCCTTGCAATGTCAACATGTGTGCCTCTATTTCTGGTGATATATTTAAAGCTGAAATTAAATAAATAAGAAAGAAAAGGTGGTGCATCCACTCTCTAAGCTTTGCCAATGTAGCAGATTTGTCTGGAAAATGTCCTCTCAGATAAGAGCCTGCACTCAGAACCTCACCCATAAATGCTAAACAGCTACTCTGATTTACAACCTTTAAAAGTGACAAACCCCCTTTCTGAACTCTCGCTCAACCTCCGCCAGAGGTGAGATCAAAGCTACGAAGGCCGGAAAACAGACACAGCCCAAGCAATCCCCTTGTTATCAATAAACACTAACCAAACCTTTGATCTTTGAGAACTGAACTATGACCTGTTGTAACCCAGAAGAGCCTTATGGAATTTCGCAGGGATCCACAGTGCCCCCTGCTGACCGTGTCCCGAACTACTCAAATCTACATTTTCACAAAAAAAGAAGAAATACATGTGACTTTTAATTTCACAAACAGGTTATAAGTCTACAGTTTGTCAAAACATGCCATATGTCTGTGTACAGCTTATAAATGTATGATATTGTTTATTAAGAATCGCTTCTGTTCATAGCAGTGGTAAACCTCCATCTTCTCAGTAAAGCGTCCCAATTGGCTGAAAAGACTCGTGGGCGGAGCTTCCAAGCAGGGTTTAAAA
>OMMV01131459.1:1944-12784 GCA_900302635.1 Chatrabus melanurus
TGGGGTTACAGGAATGACTGGAGGCCACATTGGGTTTTCCAGCACCGGCATGCTGTCACCAGGATTTGTGTTGACTCAACAACAAATTCACAGGTATTGGATCCAAGGCATCATGCGATCAAATAAAATTAAAATGCATTCTCAGCGATTAAGGAGCAGGCTTGAGTATAACTAGAATGGCACTCAGTAGAGCACTGATTCTCAACTTTGATTTATGCTTGTTGATTCAGAGACCAAATGTTGATATTGAAACTGTTTCCCCCAGCTTGGAAAACACATGTGCCAAGTTTGGTTATTTGTGGCCGAAGCGCTGTGAATACGTTTGATTTTGATCATTTCGTGTGGCTCGGTGGTTTTGAGTTTAAAGACGATGCTCTGATCTTTTCAGAATCAATGGATACCTTGATTGCAGCACTTGAGCGTCACGGTTCACGTTCTGATCACGTCTCTGGTGTTTCTAGCTTGTTACTCCGGGTTATTGTATTTTTCTAGTGAATTCTCCTCCGCAATGCTTTTATTCGGAATCATCTGTTCCTGGTGCTTTTCCTCAGCTCTACTTCTTGTTCACGGTCACTCGGGCTTCCGGTTCACGTGCACACCTCATTTCCTAGTTTAATGAGTCGCACACTATTTAACCGCACACAACCTGTCAGTCCAGTGCCAGAACATCTAGCTTTCATCCTGTCCTTCTCATGTTCTTCTTCTGTGTTTGACCTCCAGTTGCTGACCCTAGCTATCTCCTTGTGTTTGTTGATTTTTGCCTGCCGTCATTGGACACCGTCGCTTGGATGTTTGACTGTGTTTTTGTCTTTGCTTGTTCCTACATGGACACTTCTGCCAGATGGACTACTCTCAGTGTGTACCCTGACCTTCCACCTGTTTTCCTTGTTTCCTTGTTTGCCGACACCCTCAAGTGTGCTGCATTTTTGTGAACTGTTATTCTGTTGGCAAAAGATGATCTCCTGTACTTCAGCTACCAACAAAGACTGCTGTTTTTACCCACCGGTATTGTTCTCTGCTCTGTGGTCACCAGTCGTGCTGAATTCATTACATCGAGAAGCTGAACGAGGAACCAGAGTGTCTGGGTTTGTAAGTGTCCTGTATGAAGACTAAGATCCAGGCTTTCAATGACTTCCTGGATTCGGTCATCAGAAGTGTATCTGTATGTGGCAAAAGTTTGGAACTTGCAGAGAATCATTTATCTTGGCAATGACATTCATGTCTCAGGGTCCTCAGCCTTTGAGATCGAGAGACGCCTGGGAATAGGCGATGGGCCAGGACCTGGATTTTGGGCTTTCAGGCTTACCTGGAGGGAGGATGTCTTATTGTGATATTTTGAAAGGACTATATCCCTAGTTATGAAAAATGTATATAGTAATACCAAAGCAGTTGCTTTCACTGTGTTATCACATAATATTGAACACTACGACAAGCAAAAATGGTGAAATCAGAATCTCTCACAACTCTTTAACTACACACTGTTTATTGACACATGACACCACTTTTCCACATAATTAGAACATGAGCACTTGGCTGGAAATGTTATTGATATGATATGAGTATTCATTAAGCTTACAAATACAAAATCTGAATTTTAAAAAAATGTCAAAAAAGGTTCTAATTTTGAAAATTCAAGCGCAGTTATTCCACTGCCGTGTTATCAAGCATCATTATATCTGCTTATAAACTGAAAGTTATATCTGCTTATAAGCTGCTTATAAACTTATATCTGCTTATAAAGTGAAAGCTACCACATCCACATCGCTGTCATCAATTTTCCATCTCAATGGGTCAAGACCTTCAACAAAATAACAATGAGCATTCCTCCCTCTGAGTGAGCCCAAGAAACCCTCTGGCCCATCGCCTCGAAGAGGTGTTTGGCCATTCTGATATTTTTGCAGGAGAATGATGGTCCAAGTCTTTAGGGTCCTGGTGCTTCCTGTCTTACTGTGTGGTTGTGAGACTTGGACGCTAACCAGTGACCTAAGGTGACAACTACATATCTTTGGTACTAGGTCTCTTCGGAGGATCCTTCAGTACTGCTGGAATGACTTTGTGTGAAACAAGCGGTTACTTAGAGAAATGAGAAGTATCACTTGCATTGTTAGGGAACATCAGCTATGATATTTTGGTCATGTGGCACGTTTCTCTGGGCATGAACCAGCACGTCTCAGTGCCTTAATTTATACAGCACCAAATTACAATATAAGTTACCCCAAGGTATTTCATATGAGTAAGGTCTGACCTTACCCACCCCTTGAGCAAGCACACAGGCAACAGTGGTAAGGAAAAACTTCCTTAGGTGTTTCTTTGATTATAGAAAGAAACCTCAAGCAGACCACACTCAGTGGGGTGACCATCTGCTTTAGCCAACAAAATAACAATAACAAAATAACAAATAAAAGAAAGCACAACAAAGAGTTGTCACACTTGCAAAGATAGACATGTTGTAACTAAGCAACCATACACATATGGAGTCCATACACAGTTGCAACGACCGATGGCTCAAAAAAAAAACATCTGAATGGTGAAAAGCAGAGTCTCAGTAAATAGACTACAATTGGCAAGTCAGTGATCAAATCCAGATCAGTCATAGAAAGAACATTCTCCAGAATTTGTCCATATGATACATCCAGAAGTCCTCAGCATGCTCTGGCACCTCAGTGTTGAGGACCCCAGCAGCAGGAAATGCCCAAGGCGACGCCCAGGTTTCATCTGGCTACCGCAGATAGATGGTTACTTTTGAGAGTTGGGGATGGACTGGTTGTCTGCCTGGGTGGTTGCAATCCAGAATCCAGGGTGGTTCTGTGCTGTTGTGGATGTGGCGACTCGTGGCACCAGTACACGCTCCCATACCTGACCTGATTTGGCTCAGTAGATGTTAGTAAGTTGATGTCCCCTCTTGAATTTATTCAATTTAAAAGTGAAGTACATCATAGTGTACATAAACCAAAATGCTCAACATTGCCTAATCAATGGAGAAGAAATTAAATTATGGAATCCAGAACTGGACCCAAATCTGTCTGTCCTTAGCAGAGACACTATAACACCCTAAAACGTTCCGACTTTGAGTCAAACTGATATTGTTTTTGAGTTACGTGCAGAAACAAATCTTACAAAACAGATTCTTCTTCCTTAAGTACAGGAAGCCCTAAATAGGCCCATCGGTCCCAGTATTTAACCCCAGATTCAGTAGCATGAAGTGAAGGAGAGTCTGTGACTCCCCCTGGATGGGATGCCTAGACCGGTACCCATTTACAGCTGGCTGGACTGGGACAATGAAGATGAAGTTTCTTCAGGTTGTGTGACCAGCAATCGAACCCACGTCTACATATTGGTCACCAAATACACGGCTCTGTATTGTGGTGGATGGTGCACCATGGATGGTGCATGCTCCCAGACCTGACGCAATAAAAAATATTTAAATGTGTGAAAGCTCAATGATTGCCAAACATTTGCATGCCACTTTACATAATTTAAAAAATAAATAAAATAGATTTTAATTAATTTTAGAGTCACTGACTGTGAACGTAGCATCAAAAGCATTTTCAAGTTATTTTGAAATTGGTTTTTGTCCACTATTTGGACATTTTTTTGATTTGTTTTGAAAGTGAAACCAACAAGGGCCAAAATGCTGAATTAATAAAAGAAGTGTCACCAAAATTCCTTTGATTGTACAGTTTGTGTGCCACCTAAAACTGTTGTATGAAAGGTCAAAATGCTCCAGTGTGTACCGCACATAAATGAAGACACACTATGCAGCCTTTGAGCTAATAACTGTGACACAAAACTTCCATTCATTTCACTTCATCTCAGGATGCAGCAGTTCAGCCTGCAGACATGCTTTGTTTGTGGTTTCTGCATGTGTTCTTCGTATGTTACTCTTTCAAAGCACAAAAAAGGGGTAAATAATGCAAGATGAGCGAGGAAACTGGCAGAAATACTCGTTTTTATATCAAAAAAATTAAAACACCCCTGAGTCTGCTATCTGTGGAATCTTTGTGGTTACAAATCACAATGTTGACCTGTGCAAAGCTGTTAATATAATTTTAAAGCTGCAGTATGTAGTTTTTTTTAAAACCTTAAAATAATGGCTTTATGATGTTTCTGTCATTGCCTCAGCGCCCTTGAAATGCCTGATATTGCATTGTATCACTCTGGTGTGCCGTGCAGGAGCACTTCTTGCGAGAATTGCAAATAATGCAAAATGCTTGACAGCACACATCACACACCAGACCAAAGATTTTACATAGGCGCAGTTCAGCCAGCAGAAGAAGCTAACTCGGTATTCTGAGTACGGACATCATGGCAGAGCCAGTGAACAAACCCCAGGAGACAATGTCGGAGGAAACAAAGAAGAGAAAAATACAGAGTGACTGAGCAAGAAACGAGACAAGAGTGAGTATTAGACAGGCGTTTACTAGTTGGCAAGAGCTAAAGCCACAGTCACTTTATGACCTCAGCAAAATCACGTTTGCGGAGTTTGGTAGCGAACCTCAAACTCAGCATGAGGAATTTTAAACATGTTGAAAATTTTTGGACGCGGCCAGTCGCCGTTCATCGGCAGAGGACGCCGGAGCCCAGCGGCGGCTAGCGGATGCTAACGGAGGCTAGCGCACACCGACGTGTGCAAGTAAGTTCTTCCACGTTGGCCCAAACACCTAGGTGTGACTGCGCCTTAAGAGAGACTAAAGGGCAGATGCCAAGCTGGCCTTGTTGCTATTGGACTAGTAAGTCATAACTTATGATTAGTTACTATGTCTTGTGCTGTTGTGCTTGCTTGACGGTAGACTGTTGTTTTATAACTTCTTATACAGATGCTCAAACCATTAATCAATCTGATACCGCCACATCCTGAACTTAATAAAAACATTTGTATAGTTCACTGTATACATTGCAGGACAGGTGACCCTATGGTACAGGAGTTCGACAGCCAACCTATAGACCGGAGTTCGATTCCACGTGTGTGCTTCAGGCTACATGTCTGTATCCTTGGACAAGACACTTCATTTGCATTGTCCCAGCCTACCCAACTGTAAATGGGTACCGGCCTTGGCTGGGAAAGTAACCTATAATGGACTGTCCGGGGGGAGTTGTAGATTCTCATTCGCTTCACGCTACAGTATCCAGGGAAAAGCACAATCCCAGTGGGCCTCAGGACCTTTATTTTACTCACTTATTTCTACTGTATACATCTGTCCACATTAGCTGTGCCTGGCCTTCTTTTATTATCCCCCACACTGGATTTTTACTGAGGGAGACTCAGATGAGGAGTATCTATAGAATTGTGAGGGAACATCAGCTACGACATTTTGGCCATGTGGTGCATTTCTCTTGAGATGATCCAGCACGCAATGTGCCTCAGTCTTGAGGACTCCAGTCGCTAGAGAAGACCAAGGGGACGCCCACGTTTCACTTGGCAGTGGGGGGGTAGATGATTACTTTCAAGCGGTAGGGATGGACCAGTAATCTGCCTGAGAAGTTGCCATCCAGGACCCAAGGCGGTTCCATCGCGTGGTGGATGTGGCATCATTTTCACCAGCACATGCTTCCAGACCTGACCTGACCTAACTGGATGATAGGCAGGCTGACACATGGCATATTAAAACCAATCATCTCCATCTATGTTCCTCCGTCTTGACCAGCTACGTGGATTTCCACCAAATTTGTTATGCGAAATAATACAACTATTCTGAAAGTGGCCAATTCATGGCCATAAAATATTCCAATTTCACACAGTAAGTTTTTTTTTATCTCGGCAGTTTCTGCCCCCTAGAGGTTGTACGAGGACTACAGCTGATCAATACACCTGCTCATATGTGTGTGTGTGTCAGTATTTCTAACACCGCCCTCTGGCGTATCTTTCACAGCTTTTAAGATACAAACACTGGTTCTACTACAGCCATTATAGAACTAGTATGACCTTATTCCAAGTATTTAACTGCTCTCAATGGTGAATCAGATACAGTTTGATTATGGTTTTCATTCTGTGTTTGTATGATGTTAATTTTTTCCCAGCCTCCCTGAACTCACCCTGGTTACACAACATGTTACACCTACAATGTATCACATTAACTCTAAATTGTCTGCTGTGTCACCTGCCTGTTGTTAGTTTGTAGGAATTATTTCATGACCCTGCTTGCAGCTTGCTTCTTGCTGCTTGCTTCTTGCTGCTTGCTTCTTCCTGCTTGCTGCTTGCTTGGACTCTGCTTGTGTTCCTGCACCAAATGTTGCACATGCAGTGAAGGAAGCAGTGCGATGCCTCATAATCAGCAGCCTGCCCTCACTCATTACTGTATATACAATACAGCAGTAGTGGGGATGTGTATATCAATGGTGGCTCATCTGGAGTGATTTCCTGTGTTTAGAAGAATTTAACTTCACAAAACTTTAACAGTCTATATTCTTTTGCACCTTTTTGTGAATGCATATATTCCCAGTAGCTAACTTTTGCATTGAAGGGCTAATAGACAATTTACTGTACACTTGTCTGTTCCGTTCCGAGTGTAAAGCTGATCCATCACACACATGATCCACCTTTTCACCACGTGTCTGTATTTGTGTGAGAGTCCAGCTGCCGAGGTTCTCACGAGGAAAGTTCTTTTTTTCTCTGCACACCCACATGGAACCGATATCATCCACGCTCAACATATATCTTATTGTGTATACAGAACAGCTCTTTTATCATAAATGTTTGCCAAAAACTATATGAGAAATGTTCACATGTGCACCATTAATACACTGCAGCTTTGACTTTTGAATAAATGATGAAAACATTTAAAGTTGAAAGAGTCCTTAGATCTTTCTTTTTGCAAAAAAAAAAAAAAAGACATTGGCTTGAATTGTAGTTCACCAGAAAAAATAGTGCATCTCTAGAAAAGAAATAATCAATATACAATAACAGTCCTGATCAGAATAATTGACACCCTTGAATTTCAAGTACACAATTTAAAATATGTTCAGAAATAAATGCAAATGAACCAATTTTGTATAATTAAAATATTTACTAAAATGTCCAGTTATTAAACAACAAAAAATGCTTTCATGTGGTGAAATAAAAAAAGATATTGGCACGCACACTGTGATTAACATAAAAGCTACAGTGTGTAGGATACAGGGGCGGCTATTAGCAAAAATGGAATATAACATTCATAACCATCTGCTCATTCGAATGTGTTTTCATAAGCTTAGAATGAGCCCTTCATATCTTCATGGGAGCGGACCGCCTCATGGAGAACGCCATGCTGCACTGCCATGTTGATACAGTAGCCCAAACGGGACAGACTTTCTCCACGTATCGCATTATACAGTGCGGCCAGAAGACTGAAGAAAAAAGAAGAGGAGTCAGTGGTTGCTCCCATATACACTGTCTACTGGTTGCTAATGCAGGGTACCAAGTTTGAGAACACTCAGGGATTGGAGGGTGTCCAGTTTGGTGACCTAAGAATTACATCTCTGCTGTTGGCTTCATCAGACAGTGACCTCCAATGTGCATTGGGCGGGTTTGAGGCCGAGTGTGAAGCGACTGGGATGAGGATTGTCCCCTCTGGGTCAGGGGAGAGTTATTGCCTCAAGTGGAGGAGTTCAAGTATCTCGGGATCTTGTTCACGAGTGGGGGTAAGATGGAGTGTGAGATCGACCGACGGATTGGGGCTGCGTCTGAGGTCCTGCAGACGCTGTACCGGACCGTTGTGGTGAAGAAAGAGCTGAGCCAGAAGGTGAGGCTCTCGATTTACCAGTTGACTTATGCTCCTATCCTCACCTATGGTCATGAGCTTTTGGTAATGACAGAAAGAACAAGGTTGCGGATACAAGCGGCGGAAGTAAGGTTCCTCCGTCCGGTGTCTGGGTTTACATTCAAGGACAGGGTGAGAAGCTCAACTATCCGAGAGGAACTCTGAGTAGTGCCGCTGCTTCTTCGTATCGAAAGGAGCCAATTGAGGTGGTTCGGGCATCTGGTGAGGATGCCCCCTGGTCGTCTCCCTAAGGAGGTCTTCCAGGCATGTTCAACTGGGAGGAGGCCCCGGGGAAGACCCAGGACACACTGGAGGGATTATATTTCCCAGCTGGCTTGGGAACGCCTCGGGATCCCCCAGGAAGAGTTAGAGGACTTGTCTGAGAATAAGGAAGTGTGGGCTGAGCTACTTGATCTGCTGCCACCTTGACCCGGACCCGGATAAGCGGCAGAAAATGAATGAATGAAAGGATTACCATACATATTGCTTATCACAAGAGAAGGCAAAGGAGCGTGAATCCCCGTCGCCAAAGAAGCAAGACATGAAGACAAACAAAATCATGACCGGTGACAGCATAATGCAATTTGTGACCTCACCTCTAGATGACACTAAATCCTACACACTAGCTTTAAATTATCACTTACATGGCCAGTTTGTTTTAGACGAGTCAGGTGATGGATGCATGAACATTTCCAAATCACTCACTATGTAAGTAATTCCTTTGGCTTCTCTGTTTTTGCTCAGGGGTCACCACAGTTGATCTGATATGGATTTTCATGTTGATTATGGCACAAGTTTTACGCAGGATGATCTTCCTGACACAACTCCAGACGTGCATGGAGGATGGGACACGGGTGGTTATGGACAAGGAACCTTCTATTTTGGAAGCAAAGTATTCAGTGATCCAAATCACTGAATATGCGATGGAATATACTTTATTGTTTTGGGCTCAGTGGTGCTGCATATATCACAGTTAATAAATAGATAAATAGAAAAAGGAAAGCGAGAAAGAAGAGAGAAAAACAAGAACAGATTGCACAACTGTCAACATTGCACATGGCCACATATTGCACTTATCAGCATGTTGCACAGACACCTTCTACTGCACTCCAGACAGTATTGCACAAGTTCTCACATTGCAAGCTCCCCTATGGTAGGTTGCAACATGTCCAGTTTTATTTACTAAAGTACCAACACAAAAGGTTCTGGAATTTTTATCACATGGATTGGAAGAATCTTGTTTCGTTGTTTGCTTATTTATGTAATTTTATTTTTGTTTTCTTGTTTTCATCATTTTTCAATTCATGTTTTGCCATAAAATAGCCACAGGTGCTGATATAGCATTAGAGCAAAACGTACTACTCCTGAACTCATTTATGTAAATCATTAGGAAATACAAACGGTATGGTACTCTATGGTAAATCTGTCTGGAGTAGGCAGGCCTCAAAAAGTCACTATACAAGGACACTAGTGAGGGAAGCCACCAAGACAACCCTGATTGAGTCCTTGGCTTCTTTGGCTGTGATTGGAGAAACTGTGCATAGCGCAATTTTTGTCTGCTGCACCACCAGTCGCAGCTTCATGGTGGAGTGGAACAAAGAAAGATTTTCATAAAAGGTAGTTGTGAAATTTCAGCAACAGTTTGCCAGAAGGCACATGGGAGACTTGAGCCTAGATTTGATATATTTTCTTGTGTTAAATTCCTTCTCTGCTCCACTGAAGTTTCTGGAGTTAAGCCCCTGTCACACTCACACGTATTTGCTTCCCGCAGAAGCCTGTGTTATGTAATATAAAAATACGTGTGTTATGCACGCTGTAAGGGAAGCGCTCTGAAATACTACGCGGGTGTGCGGGAACGCCTGCGAGATGAGAAATTTACGCGGCCAGAGTTTTGAAATGTTCAAAACCTTCGGGAGTGTCCTCCCACAGGTGTTTTACTGTAACAGTGCGTAAACTCTGCTTTAAGTCCACTTAAAGTCTACTGCAGTGTGCACAAAGTCTACGAGCCTTTACGTAGCTGCTACTTATTGTGAATGGACTCGCGTACACAGACAGATCAGCTCTGACATCACTCAAACCCGCTGCTAAAAAAAGAAAAGAATCATCCACCCGCACCAAACAGTTTCTATGATTTATCCACACCAGACCTCCACTCGATCATCATTACAATTATTCTAATTATCAATGGGTTATTGAAGCGTAGGGCGCGTTGCGAAATACACGGCTTTGTATGTAGATAAAAAATAAAATCCACTGAACGTCAGAGAACCTGCTCGCGCACCTCTGCAGAGTGCATATATCCCCACCCTTTCCACAGCAAAGGAAGAGAAAAAAGTGCAGAAGCCTGGTCTTTTTTAAATTTAAGAGCGAGTGACCCGCAATTAATCAGAATGTTACTGGCCCGCCCAACCCAGCGGACACTGCATGTGTGTGTGTGTGTGTGCGACTTTCGGCAGGCTGTGTGCGTCTCCGCCCAGCTCTGAGCCGCCTCTAAAATGTACGGCCTCAAAAATAAACAATTTTTCCCATGTATGGGCCGTAAATTAAATTTCAAACACGCAATGCATGCAAGAAGCAAATACGTGATAGTGTGACACCGGCATAAATCTCAGCCATCCATTGATGGAACTGACTCACATTAGGCACCGCAGCTCTCTATAGGGTGGCCCATTACATACTTCAATTTTGACATAACCCTACCAGAACCTGAAAAGTTATTCCCTTTCAAATTTTTTGTCTTGGATGTACAGGTGTCGTAGCCTGGTCCTACCAGACTCTCGTACTACATTTCATTTGTACAGAGAGTCTGGACACTCTCCATTGACAAGTGTTTTCTACTTGAAGGCGGGTACTCTGTTGAAGAGCAAAACTATTGGATCTGCCCAGTGCCACTCTGGATCTGCCATAACCAATCGCTAACGTTTGGTCGTGACGTATGTCATGCGACGACAACAACTATCGGCTTAGCCAGGGTTGCCAGATTGGGCGGTTTTGCAATCTATTTTGCGGGCAAAAATGGGTTTGGGCGGTTAGCCTACTTTTGCGTTCATTTGATTGAATATTGTTTCTGAAATCGGATAGGCTGAGTAATTTTAATGCTTGTT
>OMMV01131479.1:0-10069 GCA_900302635.1 Chatrabus melanurus
AAAACCTTTGTCAAGCACTACAATACGGCGATACATTCACAAATGCCGCTTAAAACTTTACTGTGCAAAAAAAGAAGCCTAATATTATCCTTGTCCAGAAGGCCAGAAGTGGTGTTGACTTCTCTGGGCTCGGAGGCATCTGGGTTGGACCATCACACAGTGGAAATGTGTACTGTGGTCAGACAAATCAGTATTCTATATCTTTTTTGGAAGAAATGGATGCCATGTGCTCCAGACCAAAGACGAAAAGGACCATCCAGACTGTTATCAGCAATAAGTCCAAAAGCCAGGGCCTGTTATGCTATGGGGTTGTGTCAGTGCCCTTGGCAAAGGTAATTTACATTTCTGTGATGGCAGCATTAATGCAGAAAAGTACATTGAGAGCAACATATGCTGCCTCAAGGTGACATCTTTTGAGGGACGTCCATGCATTTTTCAACAAGACAATGCAAAACCACATTCTGCACACATTACAAAGGCATGGCTGCAGAAGAAGAAGTTACGGGTACTGGCCTGGCCTGCCTGCAGTCCTGATCTGTCCCCAATAGAGAATGTGTGGAGAATTTTGAAATGAAATATGCAACAGCAACAGCCCTGTACTGTTGCACACCTTAAGATGTGTTTGCAGGAACAATGGGACAAAATAACATCTGAAACGCTTCATCGTTTGGTATCCTTAATGCCAAAATGTCCTTTAAGTGTTGTGAGAAGGAATGGCAATATTACAAAGTGATAAATGCTTTCGTGTCACAACTTTTTTTGGAATGTTTTGCAGGCCTTTAATGCAGGAATGGATGTATATTAACAAATGAAATGAAGTTGATCACACAAAACATGAAATATCTTGGGTTCATATGGTCTGCAATGAAATAAAAGTCAAAATGAATGAATCACTGTGGGGGCTTTTTTTGGTTTGTTTTTTAATTAGCATTTTCCACACTATCCCAAATTTTTCTGATTTGGGTTTGTACATGATTAAACTTTTTGTTTTGTTTGGGATTTTTGGTCATTTTTGGCTGATCTTCCTGCCAGGATGTTGGACATCTCTGGTGCCAGTATTTTGATGGCTGATCCACCAGTAAGATGCAAACCACCTGGCTTCAGTGAAATTGCAAAATTGGCTAAACAGCTAAGGGTCATTAAATGTACAGGGATCTGTGGTCTCGGGGCTGAATTTCTTCTGGCGGGTAGGGATGCTGTTATCATGGCAGTGCAAGCAATCTTTACTTCTATTTGAGAGACAGGCATTATCCCTACAGCTTGCAAAAAAGGGACTTGTTGTCCCTCTCTGGAAAGGAAAGGGAGATCACCTGGATTACAACAACAGTGGTACTACACTGCTCTCCATGCCGGGCAAGGTACTTGCAAGGGCAAGTACCTTGCAACAATTGGATTCAATTGTTGCAATTGGATTCAATGCCAGCTGCTTGCTGCTCAGCGGAAAGAGCAGTCTTTTTTCAAGACCAAGAAGTCAGCCATTAACCATATCCAAGCTTTGCGAGCACTCATTGCACACTCGCGTGAATATCGCAGTGCTTCTTTGTAGTCTATGTTGATTTTCATAAACCGTTTGATTCATTTGATCAGGCTGATTTGTGAATTTGCACAATCCCCAGTAATTTCCTGGGGATTGTGAGTGCTGTACATAGCGGAGGCAGAGTCTCTGACTTCCTCCCAGTCTCTGACTTCCTCCCAGAAAAATTTGGCATTCTTCAGGGATGCGTTCTGGGTCCTATTCTGTTCAATGCTTGCATGGACTGGTTGTTGGGTAAGACTGTGGAGTCTGGTGATTTGGGCGACGTTGTTGGTGAGGAATGGTTCACTGACCTTCACTTTGCAGATGATGCTGTGATCTTTGTGGAATCGATGGATGCCATGATTGCATTACTTAAAGCTGAGTTGAGTCGGAGTGTCTAGGTTTACGGTTGGATTACACCACTCTCACATAGCCATTCATAATTTGGTCATAAACAACCAAGTCTCGTGCCATTCTTTGAATTTGTATGATAATTTCTTAGTCCTAAACCATAAACCATCAAACTTCCCTAAGCTCATTGACTCTCCAGTTTGACATTTTCATCAGTCACAATCAGATGTTTGCATTATTTTGGTTTCACGAGCTGCATGACGGAAACATCATCAACATGCCTACTCACTCGCAGCAAATCCTCAGGACAACAACCTGTTCTATTCACACAACTCAGTTGGCTCAGTTGGATATTACAGGGACTTTGTACTTCGCAGGTAGCAGGGTAAAGATCATTTCTTGTCCAGTCAAAGTAATTCAGACATTTGTGTTGTCACGTACAGCTCCTCCAGGTAATGTCTAGATAAGTTCAAGGTTGCAGTGCATCTGTGAAAACATCTCTTGAATAGCAAAGTCAATGTTAAAAAGTGATGCATCTGATATTTACCCTCAATGTGTCTTACACAATCATCAAATTTTAAAGTATTTGATTTTATTGCAAATGATTGACATTCATTTTAACATTTTAATTTGGAAGGTTAATTTTTGTTGACTTCAGATAGCTAGAGATAGTCAAATCATTTAAAAATGGATGGTTTATTTTATTTTATTTTTTTCATTTCAGGAACACATGGCTGGATTTCTTAACAATCAGTTTTGTTGATGATTGTCGTGAATATACTGTCTAATATGTATGGGGATTTGATCCGTCCTTCTTTGCTGACTTTTTCTTGAGAGAAGAACATGGTTTGGTCCCCTCGAAGTGAGCCGACAGTCGTGTCTGGCCACTCCTGGGTATTGTCTCATCTGTGGGAATAAAAATGACAGAACTATTTCAAAATCTTTACCAAGCACAGTGCCATCATTCATGCAGCTATAAAGTAAAACAGTTTGTGACAAGCTCGACTGAGTATTCGTGTGTCAGCAGATGAGTGTCCATCTTTCACTTGACAGGCATGAACTTCCCCAAAGGTATGCCACAGCAAAATGATGCAACATCAGCGCCACATGGCACTAACTCAGGAATAGAGAGTGACACCACAAAACCAGTTCAAGCTCAAAAAATGTATGATTGCTTTCTTTTTGTCAAACTGCTGACAAAAACAGTCTGACATATTATTATTATTATTATTATTATTATAGGCTCCAGCCTCCCCATGACCCTTAATTGGAATAAGCGGGTATAGAAAACTAATTAATTACTATCATTATTATTATTATTATTATTGTTAGTATTCTATAAGTACACTTTTGAATTTCTTCGGAAAAATATTTCGATGTGATATATTTTAGATAATATATAATAATACTGTAATATAGTGTATTCTCTGGAGTATAAGTCATGGCTTTTTTAATAGTTTGGGAGGTCCTGCAACTTATACAGTGGTGCGACGTATATACCAAAAAAATCACGTATTCATTATTCATAATGATAATAGCTATTTATGTATTATATATTATGATTATTATTATTGTTTTGCCTCTTGCTGTTTCAGTGTCTTAAAATATAATTCATTTTCAAAGATAAAGTGTGTGTTGGACATATTTTGGTACATATTATGATAAGCTGAATTTAGTTGTTTTTGGCAATTACCATTTCACAGAAGCACTGCCTCTGTGGGGTGTGTGCCATTAATTTCACAACAGAAGCTCCTCAATGTTCATTATAAAGTGACTAATTGTTATTCAATTATTTAATTTTTTTAGTAAATTAGGGGACATAATATAATGAAACAGGACAAATATTGAGCTGCAAAGAGTGTTCACTAGCAGACTAACAAAAGTCAA
This sequence comes from Chatrabus melanurus, assembly GCA_900302635.1. Taxonomy (NCBI): domain Eukaryota; kingdom Metazoa; phylum Chordata; class Actinopteri; order Batrachoidiformes; family Batrachoididae; genus Chatrabus; species Chatrabus melanurus. The sequence goes on from OMMV01131479.1 coordinate 3,755, forward strand.
AGCACATCCTGCAGTCAAGTCAGGTCAAGTCTAGGTGCATGCACTGGTCCTGTGCTTTGCTGCATCCACCACCCTATTGAACTGACCTGGGTCCTGATTGACAACAACCCTGGTAGACCACAATGCCTTTGTAAGTTACCATCCACCTGCCACAGCCACGTGAAACATGGGTGTCCCCTTGGTCTTTATCCATTTGTTGGTGTCCTCAGCACTGAGGCACTGAACGTTGGATCATGTTCAATAAAATGTGCCATATCGCCATTGTGTTGTAATTGACATAATAACAACATAAGTAGTACACTTCATCTGAGTCGCCCTAATGAACCTCACATTTGATGCAAAGTCATTCCATTAGTACCCAAGGATCCTCCAGAGAGACTTAGTACCAAAGACACCCAATCGTCACCTTAGATCACTGGTTAGTGGCAAGAACTGACATCTATACACGAAGACTGGAAGAACCAGGACTCAAAAGACTTGGACCATTGTTCTCCTGCAAAGGAGTTGGCATCACTAAACACCTCTGTCTAGTGACCTCATGACTCCATGAGCACTTCCCAGCCGTCTCTCAACCTCCTTCTCTCTGAAACTTGAATGTCACTACAGAGGAGAGTGAATCTCAGGAAGTTTGACACTTTCACGACATACAGACACACTATTATGTGGCTGAGTCCAGGAAGTCATTGAAAGCCCGGATCTTCAACTTGATCCTGCAGTGCCTTTAACAAAAAAGGACACTAAAAAAATTATCGTGCACAATCTACAATTTGACTCTGATTGATAAATTGTTTATTGGTACTGTTATACCCCGTTTCTCGTGTTGAGTTGATTAGCAAAAAAGTGTTGTAAGTACATCCATGCATAATCCAAACTGTGACACTATTAATGTTTCATAGTGTCGGCAATGAAACAGAAGTCAAAGTAAATGTAAAGATCACTGCGTTTTTTTTTTGTTTTGTTTTTTGCATTTTCCTTATCGTCCCAACCTTTTCTGATTTGGGGTTGTGGTTTCTACAGGCTGTAAAGGAACACTGTTCGAAACTGAAGCATTACCATGGTAAGACCTAAAACAAATGCCCTCTCTACTCAGATTTTAGTAACCACAGAGGTCAGAGAACAGATTTTGGTGTTATAGTTATAGTTTATTACTAATAAATAATTTTCATGACAAACATTAGGAATTACTCTTTTGATTTTTGAGCCACAGGTCAACAAAATTGTTCCACTGAAAAGAAACTGACAGGCATGTAAGGAATCCAAGTTGAATCATTATCAATAAACTTATGGTGACAGAATGGAAGAATGCAAATGGCTTTACCATATATGTTGGGAATAATTTGACACCAAAATAAAGACGATACAGTCTAATGTATTCTGATGGTGCGTTTCATATGGCATCATACGAAATGTAAAGCACGATATTTTGTGCATATTCCTACGAATTTGTCACGTATGTGTAATGCGCATTTTGCAAGGTTCAGAAACGTCCATTAATGTTTTGGTTAGGGTTAGAATATCAATAAGTATGAAATGAATTTCTGCTTTTTTTTCAGTGACATCATCACCACCTTCTGCCTGATGAATACATGCGATATGTCCAAATTGTTGTGTATTACTTATTGTATGTTTGACTACGAATTTTTCATGAGGCTAACTCGTACGATTAGTCCAAAAATGTGCGTGGGGTCAGCTTGTACACCGCAGGACCAATTTGCCTCGTGGCATCAATAATTTCACACCTAAATCTGGCCAATATATCAAAACAGACAGCATTAAACATAAGTTACGTTTAACTGGTCAGTTGACAGCCTAAAAGTATCATAATCAAAGCTTGTTTAACCAACATTTCGATTCAACAGCATCACAATTCCATCAGTTCAGAGGCTGAATGCACAAGCTGTCATACAATCCTTTCCACAAAAAAGCAGAAAATACGTAAATGGCAACAACTACATTATACATTTGGCTGCACTCAAACACAAAGTAAATTATGTTAGAAAGGACACAGCGGGTCCAGCTGACACTCCTCCTATTTCACCATCGCGCCACATGCACCGCATCACTCACCACCCGGCCCGTGATGCTATACATTTTGTAGTAATAAGCATTCTTGTCCTTCAAAGTCGCAATGTGAGATGCTCAGTTGCGATGCCCCATGGATGTTGTAAATAAGAGCAAACCAATGAAAACAAAACGTTCCCACTTCACGGATCACTGCTGTTGCCCTTGATGTTTACCCCTGGCAGGTCACACTTGCTTACAGAGCAGGAAGGGCTCCTTGGGAGATGAGAGCAGCTGTATGAATCAAAGATGCTGTAACCCCCCACCCCGTGTAACTAATGTATGACTGCATATGCGTGCCATAATGTGATTTGACAACACGACACAGTGCTTTTGCAACGGGATAAGTTTGCGCGCTTGAGTCCATGTGCGGAGCAGATGTGTGGGTCTGCAGTCATGCAGCTTGATGTAACTTGACAACATGGGATTGTGTTGACACACAGAAGGAAAAAGTACTGTATCGGGAGGGAGGAGCAGGACACAGCTGATGTATGTCTTGAGATGTCACCCCTTCACATGAATCAACAAGAGAGCAGGAGTTAGCGGTAAGGTGGATGACGCAATGGTTGCCACTGAGATGTTATCGTAAAAACAGCCAATGGAGCAATCAAATACAGAACAACCTGTATTACAGCACACATTACTTCCACTGTAGGTGTCTTACACAGTTGTCAAAGGTTTAAAATATTTTATTTTATCAAAATTGATATACTTTTGTTTAGATGTCCAACATCCTTGTAGGAGGATCAGCTCAAAGTAGCTGTCGCAACAGCACAGTCCTGCAGTTATTTTTCAGGAATATGCCACCACTTTCCATAACTGTGATGAGATGCCGCGTACAGGTAGGTTTGGAGGAATGCAGTGCTTTGATTCCTCTGTGAGCAGGTCGAGGGTTACTAGACCACATATGGTGTGATACTTGTTTGCAGATTCCTCCAACAAATACCTCCTTGTCTGCCTTTAATGCCATTACAGTCCTCCTCAGCTCCTTATACAGCATGGACTTTCCACTAAGCTGTAAACACTGATATTCAGGGTTTTCTCAGAGATAAAACACCTCCTGCTGTGAACAGCAGTGCAATCCCTGGCAAAATTCAGGGTTTTATCACAAAATAATTCCCCTATTCTGCCTCCTGACTCCTCAACCCAGCATGCATGCATACCCCAGTGAAACAGCCTGATTTTCATGAAGTCTGAGACACCAGATAGACAGCAGTCTGTGGGACTTCAACTGGATCATTGGGTAAGCTACTTAGGGAAGGTACAAGAGGTCTGTGGTCAAAGTTCACAAACTGGGCACTTCTATAGACCCTGCAGTTCTGCTGGAGTCTCTATCATTTGGCCATGAGAACATAATCAATCTTCTTAGCTGCACCACCATTTTTAGAATTCACTTCAATTATAGAGTACTCAATCATGTCATCTCAAAGCGCTACACATGAGCAAGGTCTTGACCTTACCCACCCAGACAGGACACCCAAAGAATGCCTAAGCCTGAACTTCATAATGCACTTGTTGTCAAGGATGATACCTGACACCATCTGAAAGAGCCAGTCCGCCACAGCAACTGCAACTCTGTTGGTATGGTGACCATTGGCGTGACCAGACCAAAAGTAGGTCTATCCACTCACCAAGATCTGGCGGCTTCCAGGGCTACGGACTTCAAAGAGTACTGCCACTTCAATGTGAAGTTTCCAAGCACCCTCGATAGCAGTGGAAGATGGCAATTCTTATTGAGAGAAATGATGTTCCAAATGCCCACCCTCATAAGCCACCTCAGGTTTCGATCTGGGCGTCACTGTGCAGTGGCTGACCCCACAGCACCGCATCAGTCATCACCCTTGGTGCTTTCCAGTGGTTTCTTATTTTCTAGAGATGAGGATCCAAACGGCTTTCTCTCATCCCTTTCTTACGTGTGCTACTCTCCGATGGAAGGCAGCAGCAGAGTTAGTCCCATGGAGTCCAAAAACACAAGATCTCCTTTTCCTTTGTTGAGCTTTGTGAAATGTTTTACGATGCCACCAACACACCACCAATGATCTGCAAGCTGGAGGACCACCTACAGTTCTGAATGTAGTTTAACACTGTGCGCAGGACATTAATAATACTGCTTCATGTTGTTAATATTGTTAGTATATTGCCTCTTGCTGTTTCAGTGTTTTAAAATATAATTCCATTAGAAAGTGTCTGTTGGACATATTTTGCTGAAGGCAAAGTTGTCTTTAGTTGTATTGACATTCACCATTTCACAGAAGCACGACGTCTGTGGAGTGTGTGCCATTAATTTTACAACAGAAGCTTGTTAGTGTTCATTATGAAGTGACTAATTGCTATTCAAGCTCGATGTTTTTTTGAGTAAATTTGAGTCCATATGAAGCAGGGGTCTTTATCAAGCTGCAAAGAGTGTTCACCAGCAGAGCAATAGAAATCAAATCACATCCTGCAGTACGGTCAGGTGAGGTCTAGCGCCATGTGCTGATTCTGCACTGTCATATCCACCAACCAGCAGAACCACCGTAGGTCCCGGCACCACCCAGGCAAACCATCAGTCTGGCAGATATGGGCCTTCCAATGTCACCCCTTCACCCTTCCCTTCAGCAGGGGCTAACTGCGGGGTGGACGGTGTGACAGTTGCAATTGAGACAACCACTGGAGCAATCATGTACAAAACCTACATTAGTTTAATGTTAAAAAGGTAATTTCCTCTGATGTGTTGTTAGTTGAAGATCGAACACGTCAACAGCTGTAATTTTAATTAGTCATACAAGGACAGGCAGACGTGTTTAATTTTTGTGAGCATCGAGGAGTAATGTGTACCACCTTGTCTCAAGGTGAAAAGGAAAATGTAGTCAGCAAAAAAAAAAGTGTCCTAAGTACCTGCATGATATTATGAGTACTGAATGGCATTGTCATAAAATGTGTGTGTAAAACAAATTGCAATCTGTCCATCAGCTTGTGTTAAATGGACTGCACGATTGATGGGCTATGCAATATGACTCCAGCTTTTGTTCAAGGCACATCAGTGTTGATGAGTAAAGGCATTTACCACAGATTATATACAGCACATTGTTTGCGTGATGGAATTATTTGAAAAAAAATGTTGTTCCTGTCATAATTTGATGATATCATGTTGTCGACCATATCTGGTCTGGGAGCATGTGCTGGCATCGCATCCACCACACCACCCTGGGTTCTGGATGGCAACCACCCAGGAAGACATCCGGTCCATCCCCACCTCTCAAATGTAGCCATCTGTCTGGGCGTGTCCTTGGTCTTCTCCAGCCACTGGGGTCCTCAACACAGAGGCACCTACATGTTGGATCATACCCAGAGAAATGTGCCACATGGCCAAAATGTTGTAGCTGATGCTCCCTCAAAATGCAAGTGATACTCTCTTAAAGGAGAAGTTTGGTTTTTTCAACCTAGGCTCTATTTTTTTTTAGATGTTTTGAGGGTCATCTTTTCGCTCAGGACAAAAATGAATTGGCACATTATTTATTTAGAACACAAACACTATGTTAGTGAGCAGAAGCTAACTGGCTATTTAATCTTATTGGACGGAGCACACGTTTACCTCATTAAATGTAAATACATTTTTTTAAATGACTGATTATACAGTTAGCCTTTACTTAGCTTAGCTGCCCTCCTTTTCTGTGGCTCTTCACAGAGTACGAACGAGTGCTAACTGTATAATTCGTTTTAAAAAGTTTATTTACATTTAGTGACATAAACGTGTACATGTTTAGCTTTGCATTGAAGCGGTCCGTGCAGCTGTGTACTTCTAATGATGGGTTTGCCTGTTCGGTGGTGACAAGAAGTGGGGTTTGTTTTTTTTTGCCCCATCCAATGCTTCTGCTTGCTAACGCAGTGTTTGTATTCCAAATAAATAATGCGCCAATTAAATTAATTTTTGTCCCGAGTGAAAAGATGACACCCAAAACATCTAAAAATAGAGCCTAGGTTGTAATTTCCCGGAATTCTCCTTGAAGTAACCATTTGATTGACACAAAGTCATTCCAGTGGTATCCAAGGATCTTCCGAAGAGACCAAGTACCAAAGATATCTAGTCTTCCAGAAATGATCTCCAAGAATAATGTTGGGAACTATGTAATTCATTATACGGTGTTCAAGTCAAACTCCAAATATCCAGTGAGTTACTAAACCTGGAGGCATTACAGTATTCAACATTCATTTACTGAAACCATCAGCTATAAAATAGAATCAAACCTTTTAATGCAGGTAAGTGATTTGAAG
>OMMV01131532.1:0-15862 GCA_900302635.1 Chatrabus melanurus
GCCAGTTGATCGGCGCATTCTCTTAGCACGTGACCTGGTATACCATCAGGCCCAGCAGCTTTCCGTGGGTTGACTCTGAGCAGGGTCTTCCTCACTTCAGAGGTGGACAGGCAGAGCACTAGGTCGCTGGAAGAAGGGAGAAGTCTTTCCTCGCCACCGAGTCATTCTGCTCCTCAAACCTTGCGTAGAACTGGTTCAGCGCCTCAGGAAGGGAGACATCACCATCACAGGAGAGTGGGGCAGGCCTGTAGTTGGTGATGGCTTGTATGCCCTGCCATAGGCGTCGTGTGTCATTAGTATCTGTGAAATGGGTGCGGATTCTCTGGGCATGAGTGCGCTTTGCTGTTTTAATGGCCCGGGACAGCTCGGCTCTTGCTTTTCTCAGAGCTGCCTCGTCCCCAGACCTGTAGGCAGCATCCCTGGCTTTCAGTAGCGCCCTCACCTCTGCAGTCATCCATGATTTCTGGTTGGGGCGTATAGTGATGGACTTAGAGACAGACACATCCTCCGTGCACTTGCTGATGTAGCTGGTCACAAATGAAGTGTATTCCTCCAAGTCAATGATGCCATTGTAGGTGGCTGCCTGCTTGAATATGTCCCAGTCTGTGCACCCAAAACAGTCCTGAATGGCCGACATTGCTTCCTCAGGCCAGGTCTTTGTCTCCCTCTGGCTTGGTCTGATGCGTTTGACCAGGGGCTGATATGCATGAAGACCACAAATTTTTAGTTGAGGCCAACATGCACTCGGCTGCTTAGGTAACTATCAGTGTGCAAAATATTAAAGAATTTGAACATATGATTTTCATTTTATTTATCGAAATCTGCGGATTTTCTAATGTGTTTTCCTTTAAATTCCCATTTTAAATGGCATTTTCCTCCATTCATCAAAAAATGGAGAGTTTTGCAAATGAACCCTTCAATTGTTTCCATGAAGTGTTTACAACCCAATTAATCAAGTAATAATTAAGTTACAAGTCCTTTATAAGAGTAGTCTTATTGTAAAGTGGTACCAACGTTTTTGCCCCTGTCCAATAATTACATGTTATCAGTAATTACATGTTAATGTAGTGACACGGAGAGTGATCAGCAAATCAAACCTCCCCCTTTTCATACTTTCGCTCCATGAACTGTTCTATTGTGGAGCTTCTAGAAGCTCAGCTGTAACTCCAATTCAGCTGATTGTTGAGAAGAATTTAGGCCTGACAACATCCTACATGTGTAAAATATTACATTTGTACATTAATTGGAGGCGATGTTGTTGGAATAGAGGCCAAAAAGGCAACAACAAACATGTCTTCAAAATGGTAAATAATCATTTAAAATTTTCAAAAAAACCCCAAAAACATTTGAGGGTCGGATGAAGATTTGATGGATCTTGGAGCAGGAACAAGCCCCAGTGAAATCTTACTTGGAGGGGAGGGGGGGATCAGTGACAGACAACAGAAATGTTTGCCAAAGTGGTGAAATACATTATTTTTGGTAACTAGAGGGGCACTCAGAGTGCATATTTCTGCCAAGCTAAAACAGGCCCTTCAACCACATATTTGTATTTATTTATTTATTTACTTATGAAATTGAGATCCAGACATTATTTAATGAAAAACTGCTGAAAAATGTTCTCAGTGTTGACAAAAGTAAAAAAGATTTTTTTTTCTTTTTTATATAATTCTGGTGACAATCATAGCATCTTTGGCCGAGGTAAAAATTCCGATCCCGACTTTGAACGCTGTCAGACTGAACCACGCTCACACCCAAACTGTCCAAAACTTTCACATCAGTTGGAGGAACTGCTTTGGAGTGAGTAGACAGACAGAAAAACGGATCCATTCGCATCACATGAGCTCGATTGCTATTGGCCCGTGTTTTCCATCCTGCTCGTTATCAAACTCTTTCACAGCTGAGTAAACAAAATCGACAGCGGCGCCGCCGTTGTGCTATAACGCACAGCTGAATTTTTGGGAGATAATCTCACATTGATTAACAACTTCCCAAAACAAACCATCCAATCGTTCCGGCGTCTCAGAGCGGCGCACGCTCAGCGTCGGCGTGTGAACTGCCGGTTTGTGGCTGCTGAGCCCAGAGGAGAACGCAGCTCATTACGAACGCTGAAAGATTTACGAGCTATTACCGAACGGCTCCAAATGTTCGTTTGTTCAGATGTGCTTTTATTTGTTTACTTGTGTATTAAAGCGTGGATTAAGTGATTAAAACGAAACATAAAGAAGGCTGTTGTTCCTCTCGGCGGGGGAAGAGGGCTGCTGTGTACCTCTGTCCCTCGTCTTGTAAGCAAGCTGGACTCGATGCCCCTGCGACAGCTTTATGGCATGACTAAAGCACTACGGCGGACGGCAAATCATGTGCTAAGATGTTAAATTACCATCTAAAGTGGCTCGTCTTAATTTCTGGCTGTCAGATGGAAATGTCAAACCATGATGAGGCAGTGGAACCTCTCTGGAATTTAATTCTTACCGAGCACACTTTGGGTGTGACAACATTTGTTTGAATCCTTGTTAAATTGATCACAGGCATCTGTTTTTGGAGTTAAGACTAATTTTGTCTGAACATTGCAATTTTCTGGAACCAAATTGGAGTTTTGAAAAACTGCTTGTTGAGGGTCCACAGGGACGTCTGTTTTCATTTGTTGTAATTGTTTCTCAGCCGCGTGGAAATGAATCCAACTTCTAACTGATCTTGTGGGAAGGCTGATCAAGGACTAATAATTTATTTTTTTAAAACCAACAAAGATTGAGGATATTTTTGATTCTAGAGGAAATAAGAAAAGATTTTCCTAATTACTAACCTCTACACCATTAGAAAGAAGAAGTATTCACTCTGAATCTGCTTCTCAAACATAGACACAATAATCTGTCAAATGCAAATGTCAGGCTTGTTTAAGGTCATGTTGACATTACAATATCCTCCTCTGGTTTTAAAGGCAGCCAGGGTTACTGGAAAAGGAAGACGAGCAAGCAAAGAGTTACTATGGGCACATCTGCAGCTTTATGTTTCTCTTGCTGCAGGCAGCAAGTGAAATGTGTAAAGCTGCTGCTCATTACTTTTTTGCAAATGTGCCTCACAATAAAAGTATTCTAACATCAGAGCCATAGCAGCTCTTTACTGTAAAAGATTGATGTATTATTGCCAAATGCTAGCATCAAGAAATAGAAAGGCTTTATGAAGACAAATTAAACTTTATCTCAAAGACACGATTTGTTATGAAGTCGCTTACAAACATTGCATGTCCAACAGTTTGGGTAACTTTTCAGTCCTTAAAGAAGCAAAATAGCAGTTTGTTTTTTTTTTACCTCTCAGCTGTCTTGTGTGTAAAATGTTCAGCAGCCCAGTATGTATGCTGTGTTCAGGGGTGGAGTCAGAGGGGGGTACCTGGTGCTCACAGTAGTTTAAATCAATATAAAAATGATGCAATTTCAGAAACAGTTAGAATAAGAATATGGTTAAACTGTCAAAAATAAAGAAGACAATAAAGATAACATTGTGACTTTATGTTTGAAGCAAACAATGCATTTAGAAACACTGCAAAAAAAACTGGAGAAGACAATACACGTTACCCATGAGCTCCTCACTTCAAAAACTGGTGAAATAAATAGAGTGCACAGCTGCATATTTTCTTCCTTATCTCACAAAAACATACTCACCATAATATCCCTCCAATTGTAGCACTGGCTGCTAAGGCTGCAACCTAAAAATTGTTTTCTGAACAATTCCCTATTGTGATTTTAGAACAGCATCCTAAAAAAGAACAGCAGTTTGCTTTTAGAAAGTTTAGCATCTCACTCTTAACGTGCAGCCAGCTTTTTTTTTCTGTGTACACGTGAGCCTGTCAGACCTCAGAGGTGAAGCAGAGTACTGTTGGTCCTGATTAGTACTTAGGACCCGCTTGGGGACACGAGGGGCTGTGTGCGTTTCTCCAGGTAGAAAGAGAGTTGATTCAGGAAAGGCATCCCGTGTAAAACTTGTGCCAAATCCCAATGCGGATTTGTACTGGCTCTGCTGTGGTGACCCCGAGGAACCGGGGGCAACCGAAAGGCAAACAACAGCATCTCAGTCTTAGCTAGCAATGGTTTCGCAGTAAAATACATTAAACACATTTGCAGAGTCAGATAAGGATCTGGATCCAGATAAGGATCTGCCCTAAAATTGACTTGTTGATTGGCACAGGACATTGTTTCATTGGGACCAGAGGATTTGTTTTTGAGAAACTGATCAAAATTTTGAATGATGGTACCTTCTCACTTCATTGCACAGGACTTCCTCTCAGTTTGCTCAAAGTTCTTCTCCTTTATATGATTGATTGTTCCACCATGGAGATTGGGTCAAACTATTTAGCACAACAGATCCAGATGTTGAAATGGTCCCAAAATACCATCTTTTAATGTAAATGATTCAGAATCCACAACACCAAAATCTTGTGGTTTCCTTCTTGAAAGCATTGATCATTCTATGAAGTTTCAAGGAGATCAACTGAAAAACTTTTAAGCAATTCTGCTCACAACCCATCCATCCAGCAACCATGAGACTGGGCTGAAAACTTGACTTTGTGGAGGTAAAACTCTCCTGTATCTGGAAGATAGTTTGATGAAGATATACACTGGTGGAATAAAAATCTGTTATCAGTAAAGTGTGGCCCTTCCCATCAGATCCAGTGAACGCCCACGCTCTTCCACTCAAGCAGAAAATTGGATGGCCCGTCGACATTCCACACCGGCCACTTTCCATTTTTGCATGAATCTTTCTCTGTGCATTAACAACGTGCCATAACGGTGACAAGTGTCTCACAGAACGAGTCGACTCGACCGTTTTTATGGTTCATCAAACTTTCACCTCAACGATTCTTCTTCAACTGTAGTGAAATCAGATGTATTAATTTGCCTAAAAAATAAAGTGGCGGAACGAAGAATCACAGTGACTGTGTCATCTTCGCAAAATCAATTTCAGATGATCAAATGCTGCCGTCTGTGCGTGGCAGCCAACTCTCAGTCGATAGGATAACCTCAGTGCACACATTGTGTCTCTACTGTAAATTAAAATGGATATTGGGTTTCGATCACATATTGTTTACCAGCATTACTCAGGAGAATATTTTCAAAGTATTAAAATGTCATCGCTGTTATCTCCAGGTTCCAAAAGTTTGTCTTAGAGTTCTGCAGAAGTCTGAAGTAATCACACCGAGCCACATATGGCCCTGAACAAAGTTTCACTGAGAAAGTATTATTATATTTAGCCTGCAAAACTTTTACCCATTTTGAATTTATTACTTTTATATATAAAAAAACCAAAACAAAAACCCCAAATCAGAAAAAGGTTGGGATAGTATGGAAAATGCAAAACAAACAAATGCAATTATCCTTACATTTATTTTGACTTCTATTTCATTGCAGACAGTATGAACCCAAGATATTTCATGTTTTGTGTGGTCAACTTCATTTGTCAATGTATATCCATTCCTTCAAGACGACGTCCATGCATTTTTCAACAAGACAATGCAAAACTACATTCTGCACACATTACAAAGGCACGGCTGTGGAAGAAGGACGATATGGATACTGGACTGGCCTGCCTGCAGTCCTGACCTGTCCCCAAGACAGAATATATGGAGAATTTTGAAATGAAAAATGGAACGACGACAACCTTAAGACATGTTTGCAGGAAGAATGGGACAAAATGGGACCTTCATATTTGATATGATGTTAGAACATCTCTTATGATGCTCATTATAATATAACCATTTGGAAAGGTGCTTAAAATGTTCAAATTTCATACTTTAAATGTTGATGTGTACATTTATTGCCCCCTGTTGGTTGCATGACATTCATAGTATTTAGCAGCCCTTATTGGATGTTGGATAAACTCCTCCCCTCTCCTTAAACTGGTGCTAATGGTCTCCAGGATTTCTGGAACATATTTATTCAAATAATATGAAATAAGAACTGCTGATGTTGCACATTAATCTAGCAGTGAATACACTGAATTATATGTGGACAGAACAATATTTACATATTCCAGATTGGCCTATCTCTAGCTCAGCCCTCCAAGTTGCATTTGCTGTTCTGGGATTTTCACTTTTTAAGTTTTAAGGAGACACCAAATGACATAATTCACTGTGAGAGCTGTAACAGTATATGTTCCACAGTTTTTATGTTGCTGTCTCATAGATAAAAGTGTGTAGCCACAGTGGACTATAATATTTGGTGGGAAACGGTAATCCAATATGTACATGTGTAATAAATCATACATGACAACATATTATTGTGACTGAGGCTGCATTTATGTTTTATTGATGTGGTTTGTGCTACAGTGGCCAAATATGACAGCTTTTGTAGTAACTGTCCTTTTTGTCTTGTTTCGGCTCTCAGAGGCTTCTGTCGTCACTTTCAGGGCTTGTACTGGAAGTGTGCTGTGCGTGTGCCACATTCATTATTTAAATACAAGCGCACTGGGTAAGTGCATGCCTCCAACAAAGCTGAACAATCCTGGAATTTTTGCTATTCGACCCACAACATAAGTTTACATACACTCATCATGGATGCAAATGTTGGGCCGTCAATGATTTCTTTGAACTGTTCTTTTTCTGGAGCAGAATGTTTATAAGGCACACATCTGTAATAGAAAAAAACCCCACACTAATTTAATTTGGTAAACAAGCATTGGATTAATCAACACACTGTACAATGGATTAGTCCAAGGAGCTCAGTTTGGATCCAAAAAGGAGGATCATAGATTTACACGGTGACGAGTGAATATTCCAAAGGTCCATTGGACCCAAACCCTTTCCCATATTTTTGGTCTCATTTTTAGCATACTTCAAAGCAATAAAAATAATACAATATTTACATATTTTGGGTTTTACTATACATCTCAAAACATTTATTAAGACTAAGCTTGTATTTGTTTCAGTTTTCCAATATTTAAATAATTTGTTTATTCTAAACATGAAATACCTTATCAGATGGGCCCCTTAAAAGTAACTTAGGCCTAATTTTCAGACCAGTGGACCTTCAGAATATAGTCCTGTCTCCGATTTACACCAGTCGGGAATGTCTCTTGGAGCTATTTCCAAACAACTTCAGTTTCCAAAACCATCTATTCTAATTATCATATGCAAGTACAAGCTATTGGGAGGTGTAGCTGTTTTGCTAAGGTCTGGAAGAAAACCCAAACTGTCATAATCAGTTAAGAGGAAACTGGTTTGTATTGTCATGAACAACCCAGGAACCACCAAGACACAGGGCTGCCATGAACTGGAAGCAATTGGAACACCAGTGTCACCGTCTACAGTCAAGCCATATTGCTCCAAAATCAAGATTTTTCAAGCAAAAATTGCAGCTGACCCACGTGGACAAAGAAAAAAACCTTCTGAAGGAAGGTTTTATGGTCAGATGAGACAAAGATTGAGATGTTTGGCCACAATGACCAGAGGTATGTTTGAAGGAGTAAAATGTGAGATATTCAAACACCAAGAACACTGTACTAAGTGGTAAGCATGATGATGGTGGTGGCTGGAAAGTTGATGGAATAATGAAAGAGCAACACTACCTCAGAATTCTTCAGCAAAAACTCGCTCCATCAGCTAGATCAGTGGATCCCAACTCTGTTCCTCAGGGTCCCCTAACCTGCATGTTTCCTTCATTGCCTGCTCTGCCAAAAGCTGATGAGCTCATTGCAGGTGTACTCAGCCAATCAAGAGCTGAATGAGCTCTTCAGCATTTGGCTGAGCAAGGAGAGAGGAAAAATGTCCAGGTCAATGGGTCCCCGAGGAACAGGGTTGGGGACGACTGATCTAAATGGTTAAAACTTTGACACAGTTTGGTGTTTCAACAGGATGATGACCCCCAAACACACATCAAAGTGGGTTGTGGGTTCAATAAAGCTGGCTAACGTTAAGCTTTTGCAATGGTCTTCCCAAAGTCCTGACCTCAGCCCTCTGGAAAGTATTTGGACTGCACTTAAAAGTCATGTCTTTGGCAGGAAACCAGCAAATTTATTTGAACTCTACCAATTCTGTCAAGAAGAGTGGTCAAATGTCTAACCAGAAACCTACCAGAAGCTTGTGGATGGCTACTGTGAGCATCTGGTCAAGGTAAAACTTGCTAAAGGACATTTGACCAAATATATCAGCTGGATGTATAATTTTGGCCATGTATAGATCATTTTGAGCCTGTGTTGATTTCAGAAAATCCAAAATAAATTTCAACGTATGCACCAAATCCTTAGGTGTTTATTTTTTTCCCTCAAAAAAAAATCTCACATTGTTAGATGGAATAAAAATAATCCACAGTCTGCCTCTGGATCCTGAAAAAACTGAATATTTAAATTATTCCTTGTGATAACTTTGGTCATACCATCAAAGTTTGCAAAGATCAACTGAAACTTTTGGGAAATTTATGCAAATGTCCCATTTCTCTATGTTAGAAGAAGAAGAGGAAGTTGGCCCTGTACAGACCCTGAGGCCCATCAGGCCTTTGCTCATCTCCGGATACCTTAGCATGAAGTGGTGCGAGTCTACAACTCTCCCTGGATGGGTTGCTAGGTTACCCAGTACCCATTTACAGCTGGGTGGACTGGGACAATGCAGACAAAATGTGTTTTTCCAGGGATGACATACAGGTGGCGTGACCGTTAAGTGAACCCAGGTCTACATATTTGCAGTCCAACTCCTATCCCAATGATTTACCTGCTCTGATCTGGAGAGAGGCTGAACATATTTTGAGTGAATCTGCTAATTAACAATTTGTCCAACTAGCAGATGAAAGCATACAGTGGGCAGCTTGGTGGAGGGAACAACAACAATTGTCTAACATAAAATGAAACCAAACAAAATCTTTGTGCAGTGCGGTAGGTCAGACATCATAATTGGAAGAAACACACATGACTGATTCTGCTGCTGTGTTCAAAAGGACTAAAGCCTTGCTGTTTGGCTGCAGGTATACAGGTTTATGTGTTCAATAATTTAACCACCGAAATGCTTTATTTAGTCAATCCCTCGGCTCAGTCTAATTCTGCCTGTGAAGTATAGAAATGGTTTGTAACCATAAAGAAAACTCTCACATTCATGGCAGCTCAGAGAATCTCATCTACATGTTTGTGGAAAAAGACAAAAGCAGAGTTCATCCATCTTTGCCAAAACATTCCAGCAGGATTAATCATTTCTAGGCTATCTGCAGAGAAAAATGCCGGTGGGCTGCCGGCCTGCCCGTTCTTCACAAGCCAGCCATCAACCAGCTGGAAGACAGTCAATTAGCCTGGCGCCGTCCCCTCTCAGCAAGCTGCTACTTCCCTCAGTGTCAATCAGTGAAGATAGCTGTCATTTATAGTGAGAGTCAATCAGGAAAAAAAATCCTCAAAAATCCCATAATACCCCCGCTGTGACTCAAGGCAGCGTGAATGATTGGAGATTGTGAATCGGAGTGTCTGGTCTACGGCCGGTTGGCTCCCTGCCGTACTCAGCCGCCGCCATTCTGTACCCGCCCCGCTCCCCGCCGTCTCCTCTCATGCTTATTTACCATCGACTTTTGTTGTTTTTATATAATGCATTTCTGCATCCATGCTACAGGCATCTGTGTGCCTGGCTGCCTCAGAGAGGAGGCGTTGCAGTCGGATACCTGCTGAGAGGAGCAAAGCCTCTCCATCACCAGCCTGATGCACCATAAAGGACATCCAGCACCGACAGAAGTCTCCAAGGGATCTGAGTCAGGATAGAAAAATTCGAAGTGTGAAGAGTTAGAAACTGCTCAGCTTTGCATCGGTTATTTTGGCAAAGTTATGAGCTTCTGGAGATGAAAGTGGCTCAATTTGGATGGTTTAGACATGGGAAAAGTTCTAAAACTATATTTTTATGTTGTTTTTGAGAAAAAAAATGCCTGTGATTTGTGTAAGCAGGATAATTCACAATAATCTCCTTAACTGTTCATCTGTTGATTATGTTTTTGTGATTAATCAACTAAACATTAAATCTAAAATAGAAGAATAGAACAGAAAAGTTTAAAAACACTAAGAATACTAGACTCTATAGAAAAGGCTTCACTTTTCTTGTCCGAATTTCAAAGATATTCAGTCGTGTTTTGACAAGTAGTCAAAACCATTTTCTCTTCCATGGTCCACAGAAGCTGGCAAAAAGAAAGTGCTAGCTTCAGACTGCACACAAAGATCCATTTTAATCATAGATTCTGGAACACTTCAACTTTTGCCTGCAAAATATCTCTACTTTGGCGTTTGCAACATTTATGCTTTGTAATTGATATGATTTATGATCACTTACTCTACAAAATGCCAGAAAACATTTAAATGCCAACCTTAGTTTCTCAAAAGCTAAGATATAATTCAGTTTTTCATTCCAACCTACATTCCAAATGCAACAATTTAAAGTGATCTAAAACATCACAAAGCAGCAAATCCTCATATTTGCAAAGCTGGAGGCCATTATATGGCAATTTTCCTTAATAAACGACTTGACAATTATTTTCTCTCAATTGACTAATTGATTAATCAACCAACTGCTTGTGCTGTCTCATAACAGATTATCTTTTAAATATGCATCTGTTTTCAGCACCGTGGACAGTTCCAGAAGCAGCAAACATGCACAAAGGGAACTGTCCGTCGTACTGAAAAGGTAAAATAATGAGGAAATGCATCGAGAAGATTCATGAATGAGGGAACATATTTTTGCTGAGGGATGCTGCACAGTAAAAATGCGACTATGCATGACGATGAGCCTGCCATGATTCTGAGCACACGTTTACACATTACCTCAAAACACGCAAGTTTTTTTGATGCTCTGACGCAGAGCATGTATTTGCAAAAAAACAAAAACAAAACTGGAGCGTCACCAGTGGGGAAAAAAAACCTGAAGAAGTCTGAAGTGGGCCAAACCAACAGCCAATCAGAGTGTGCCTTTTTAATCACATGACGCTTTTGAACCAATGAGTGATGAGAAAAGAAAAAAAAATTCGCATTCATTTGATATCATTTTCACAAATTGCACACATTGCAATATTGTTACCCTGCCAACAGCGGGGTTATGTAATCACCTCCGTGTGTTTGTCTGTCTGTCTGTTTGGGACAGACAAACAGTTTTCCCAAAGTGGATGCCATGCATTCTCAACAATTTGGGTTCAAACCTGCCAGAAAAAGGCTGATTTTGAGAAAAGTACAGGGAATTAAGCACCTTAACTTTGGTGAACAGTCAAGTAGGTATCATCTGTTCTGTCTGTCAACAATTATGAGGGAGCTGTAGCTAAAAGAGGGTCAAAATGGTGAAATTCTGTGGGGCTTGAAGCGTCTGACCTTTTGCAGTTTGGCTATATGCACATTCAATGGGGTCATGTGAGCAGCATGTATGCAAATTTTAAGTTGCCTGGAGTGTGTGTAATTGCTGAGAACACTGTGGCCACAGAAACCTTGTATTTTTATATATATATATATATATATATATATATGGTTGTTAGTATGGTGTAATGAAATGTTTTTTAATTATTTTTGCATTGATAAATATTGTGTAAACAGAAAATCTTCCTGTGTAATGAGCAACACATCTGAACAATATTTAGAACTCAGGCTGAGAAAATTAACATGATAATTGTCAGTTGATAACAGCCGGCTTGTATTTTGTGCTCCAAAAATCTTCTGTATAGTCATGTGGGAAGCGTGCAAATTTTCTGTTCGACATTCCTGCTGGAACTAGTGGAAATAGTTTTAAGTTACATTGTGTAATTCAAAGAAAAGACATTAGTATGCCAATAATCCTTTCAATCTATAAATCTTTCCTCCCTCAACAAGTCTTTTTAAAGAACCAAAACTCAAATCCAACTTCTTTCAGGCAATTTGGAGAAAATATGCAGGGATTTGTTCAGCTTAGCTGAGATGGAACATGGCAGAGTATCTAAAACAAGCTTTGAGAGAAATATGTAGGTAGAGGGATGCGGGGAAGAAGTGCCAATGAGAGAGGAAGCAGCGGGGTTCTTAAAGTTCTCCAAACTCCTCAATGCGTCTGTGCACCCATCCCCAGGAGACTGGATTAGTACCTCCCTCCTCATTAGACAGAATACTCAAGGGAAATAAGAGCTCCGCCGGGGCCTGAGTGGCACTTTAACAGTCTCTATGCACAACAGATGATCGGTGATCAGGGAGGACGAGAGGATGCAAGAAGGAAAGAGTGTAATTTTAAAAAGTGCCAAATTCACACAGAGCCAGAGAGCGTGCAGATTAGCCAAATGGAAAACTAACGATCCACTAAAACATATAACTGATTAAGTGATCAGTTCTGTTGGCGGCTGCTGTTCTGCATGTTCGAAGAAGTTCTTTAAAAATAAATAATACAAAAAAAGCAATGTCTGCTGCACAAGATTTGGCTTAAAACAAACAGCAAAGGGATTTTTAGGATTTACTTTAAAAGGTTGAGTTTGCAGCGTGGTGGCCTTGCGGTTAGTGCGACCGCTTTCAGTGCGGAAGGTTCCCGGTTCGAGGGCACCCCTGCCCATTCTCCACGTAATGTGGAGTTGCGTCAGGAAGTGCATCCACGTGCAGAAATTTTTATTACCAAACACAGGGATGATCCAAAAAATCTCAAAGTTGTGTTACAGGCAAAATTCAAACAGTGCTATTAGAGGCAAATGGTCGTAGTCTAACAAGGAGAAAATGGGTTGGAACCAAGAGATCAACAGCAAACAACTCAGATAAGGAGCAGGGAAGAATGGAATCCAAAAAAACAGGCAAAATCTGGGAGATCAAAAACCACAGGGAACAAAGTGAACTCTGTTAGCAGCTGGTTAGCTGCCATGGTATATAGAGTCCACACAGGTGAAACTAATACTCAGGTGATCCTGGTTCACTGAGGGAGAGAACGGGAAGAAACGGCGTGGAGTGTGGAACTGGACACGCCTGAAAATCCATTAAAACTGAATTGATCACATTTTTAGAAGGTCAACAAGATCAACAGGTTTATAAACAGTACAGTTAAAACAGTCTGAATGTAGCAGTTATGATTAATAATCACTAAAATAATCACTCACTCTTAAAGGCGCAGTCACGCTGTGCCGTTTCCCCCAGCGTTTGGTGAACGCAGGGAAAAGTTGAGAAAATTGGCCAAACGTCAGCAAAACTCACGTTGTTACCGGAGTTTGGTAGCGAGCCTCAAACGCAGCACGGCGTTCCGCAACATGGTGCTAGTGGAGGCGGGCGTTAGAACAAGCGAGACTTGTGGCAACGTGCGAGAGAGGGGTTTGAATTTCAGCAGGCAGCGTAGACGATCGCACCAGTAACTTAGGCTGGTGGATGCTAATGGAGGCTAGTGTAGGGAACTTTGTCATAGCAGAGATTAACTTTCTTTAATGGTCTCCAACGTAGCCAGAGGTACGTTGGCAAAACGGCGAGGAATTTTAAACATGTCGAAAAGTTATGGACGCGGTCGACATTCATCGGCGGAGGACGGCGGACAGCTCGCAGAGGCTAGCAGACACAGACGTTTGCAAAATACGTTCATCTACAATGGCCCAAATGTCTCGGTGAGATTGCGCCTTAAACGGCCACATCGCATATTAAGTCAAAAAAAATAAATTTACTACTCAAAGTTTGCTCAAGAGACAAAAGTGAGATTCTCATTTCAGCCTCAGTTGAGTTTCTATTTTGTCTCAGATTTATTTTCGAACTTGATGAGATCTCTTTTGAAATTAAAAGGAGGCTAAGTTGAGATTTTGCACATCTTTCTGTTCTGGAGACAAAACTGAGAGACAGGAGACATAAGCCTTAAATAAGCCATCGTCTCATTGTGGTTTCACATCGACCTCATAGTTGTTGATCCCATTTCTAATTTCTTTTCCTCTGGGTGAGCTCAGTTACCTTCTTAAAACACTAAAAATTCAGTATCTTTGCTGTCAACAGCAACTGTATATCCTGAAACAAACAAAAAAAAAATCTTTTTTTTTGTTGCCCCAGTTGTTCTACGTTGTCACGGCCAATCTGGTAGAGATCCGCATGAGGATTTTGCATTTGGAGGCCCTTCCTGGTGCAACTCCAGTTCTACAAGGAGAAACGCATACACAGCCCCTGATGCACCGAAGTGGTCTTCCAGCCAAGGACTAAGCAGGACCCGCTCTGCTTAACTTCTGAGATATGGTGGGATCAGGTGTGCACAGAGTGGAATGGCTGCTCTGAACGCCACTGTGAAGGCGGAAAATTCCAAAATCCTGCACCACGACACCATAAAGCCGCCTCTTATTAGCAATGCAAAATCTTTTTTTAATAGTTTACAGTTTGTCCTTGCAAACAATTTGTGTGCATGTCGGTGTAGCTAATGTGCGACGGAAACAAAGACGCTCGTGGTTCACATGCATGCCCTGAGATATGCGGGCGGGGATTTGTGAGTGAGGGATTACACTGTACCCTGTAGATGTTCTCTTCCCACTCAAAACCCATTTTCATGCATTTACGTCAGCTAAATTTAGATTCAGAGGCTAGAGTGTCAATGAAAGCTCAATGTGTAATCGGTGAGAGGACAAAGGCTCGGTTTAATGGGGTGCGTGCCGGAATGGGAAAGTCAAAAATTAAGACTTCGCTGATAAATAGTTTAAGGCCTATTTACACAATAACAATAGAAATGGCCAAAAGCACATGGTGACACCAGTACTTTGACGGGTAATTAAGCATGTAGGCTGTTTTGTTATACAAAGGTCCGAGCATTGTCTGAATCGGGAAAATGTCTCCATGTTGTTGACCGTCCTGACAGCCCTGATGTGTCGACAGCGTTCAGACGCTCCGCTTTAAATGGAGCTGCAGTGCTGAATGTTGCTGATGGTCATGAACACTGATTTCATTTTTTAATCCAAGGCATCTGATGTTTTTTTTACCTGCTAGTCTACACTTTTTCACCCTGAAAGTTCTTTTTGCATAGTATACAAATATTGAATGTTTATGAGCACAATGGTAAGAATTTTTTTTTTATATTTTTTTCCATTGCACGAATTAAAAACATTCATTATTTGCTTACTTATGAAAGATACTTTGGATAATTTCTGGCTGTGGGCCCATATAACCAGATCATTTGTCGATACTTCTGCCATTAAACTTCATGCATGCGCTGTTGTAGGATGATATGGATAAGGGCGCAGGTCCACGTCTCAGTTGAGTTTTCAAGGATGATCTTTCCAACAGGCATCAAGTCTGTTTTTAAAAGTACCCTTTGTTGGAGCATTCACAACATGTTTTGGAAGAGAGTTCCAGTCGTTAATGAGCTAATGAATAAAAGACTGAATTCTGATGCTTGTTCTTGCTCTGGGCTTGGGGAGTTTGAAGATATGTCCGCGTGTCATCGTCAATTTAGAAGGCTGAAGGAGCTTTCCGCAGGTGTTCCGCCCCGCAGGCGAGCCACCGACACACCGCGGAGCTCAGCCAGAACCGCTAAGGACCGAAGCGGAAAATCGCCATCAAAACATGCACATTAGGGTCTGCTCCTTTCTCTGCCCTTGACCAAGGCAGCGTCTCTACATCTGGAGTTGGTCCCCGGGTGCCGGACTGTGGCTGCCCACTGCTCCTAGTGGTTGGATTGCGTCTAACTATAATTAGGATGGGTTAAATGCAGAGGACACATTTCGTTGTATGTACAATGACAATAAAGACCCTTCTTCTTCTTCTAAAGTTGTCCAATTCTTCATCTGACAGTGCTTCTACGACCACTAAAGATGTCCCCGCGAACACAGCGTAAGCTCCTAATCAGAAAAGGACGCATTTTTACAAAAAGGTGATGGAGGTGTGCAATGGTGCAAAACGTATGGAACAAAAACGCACAGTGCGCGACGTCAGTCATTCAATGGGACAAATGATCAATGTCACGTGACGTACAATCCACCAATCA
>OMMV01131580.1:0-12055 GCA_900302635.1 Chatrabus melanurus
ATGGTAAATAAGTTTCTGGGGCTATGTTTTGCTTGAGCTTGACCTTCAACCAATCTGCCCCAAAAGTTAAAAATCTGGAGACACTAATGCAAGTAATATTCCCATCATGTTTGGTAAAAATGCATCCAGCCGTTTAAAATTTTTTTTATTTTGTTCACACCCACACACACGCACGCACACTCAAATGCGCACACACAGGAGCGATTACAATACCCTGCTTGCACAGCAGTGCACAGGATAATAAAAATACTCATAGAAATGCAATGCCTTTGATGGTTCACTATAACTAAGCTCTAAATGTGTTTTATCTGTTACAATTTAGAGTTTAGACCAGAATTGAAGAAATGAACAAATCATATCGGAAACTCTTTCTGTAGCTATTTGGAAATGTTTATCAGTTAAAAAAACAACAACGCAGTCTTCTGATTCTGGGCTTTTTTTGTTTGCCCAAATACTTGTTTGATGCATGAGACACAACAGGTTCTGAATGTTCTGTGATATTTTGGATGATAGTTGTTACATAGTTCAGTGACATATGAATGTTCTGTAAGTGTTTTGGAATGTGTTCCTTTTAGAAAGAGCCAGGCAGCATTGTGTGCCATCAGTGGAGGGTATAAACAGGATTAAGATGAATTCTCAATTAAATTCATTCATTCATTTTCTATACCAGCTTATTCCAATTAAGGGTCACGGGGGGCTCGAGCCTATCCCAGTGGGTCACCGGTCCATTGCAGGGCCACATATAGACAGACAAACACATTCACACTCTCACACACACTTACGGGCAATTTAGAGTCACCAATTCACCTAACCTGTATGTTTTTGAAAGTGGGAGGAAGCCAGAGCACCTGGAGGGAACCCACGCAAACACGGGGAGAACATATAAACTCCACACAGAAAGGACCAGGTCGGAAGCAAACCTGAGACCTTCTAGCTGTGAGGCAACAGTGCTAACCACTAAGCCACCATGCTGCCCAATTCAATTCAAATAATTTATATAGCACCAAATCACAATATAAGTCGCCCCAAGGCACTTCACAAGGGTAAGGCTTAACCTTACTCACCCCCTGAGTAAGCACATTGGCAAAAGTGGTGAGGAAAAACTCCCTCAGTTGTTTTTTGATTGTAGGAAGAAACCTCAAGCAGACCAGACTCAGTGGGGTGACCATCTGCTTTAGACAGAGAAGATTCAGCTAAGCATCCAGTTACATATAAAGTCCACTGGTCGTATTAATCAATTGTCCAAACAATCAAGCAGTAAAGATTCTGGACCAGTAAAGAAGAACACAACTGGGTTCATCAGTCAGTTGACAATTCTGTTCCTTAGAACATCCCTGAAAGGTCAATGTAATACCCCAGAGTCCTCCACATGTCGACAGCAGGCTCCAGACCTCCACAGTCTCCCTGCCTCTGCCATTGTCCAGTGAAGGGACGGCCAGTCCACACGACCAGCACATCCCGGCCTCTCCAACATCCCAGCAATAACGGTTCCAGGGGATCCACGCTCAGAGTGGGTAGAATGACAGAAGGAACCAGAAGGAACCATGAATCTCTTCACCACAATACATCTCTTGGGCCGTCAGTGGTGGTGGTCTGCAGCATCTTTATCAGCAGAAACCCCGACGTGCACGTTTCAGCTGGCTGCGGCAGATAGATTGTTACTTTTTCAAGGTAGTGATGGATCGGTTGTCTGTATGGGTGGTTGGCATCCAGGAACCGGGGCAGTTTTGTGGTGTGATGGATACACAATAAATAAATGCCTTAAGTTAAATGCCTAGATATGGGAACTGCTACTGTACAGCTGAACTGTTATTGCACATTTAAGGGTGAAATATGTCCAGTCTATTGGCAGAGTGTCAGGCACTCTAAGGGTGGAGTTGTACATAGAGTTTGATGGCCACAGGCTGGTATGACTTCCTGTGGCTCTCTGTGGTGTATCTTGGTGGAATGAGTCTTGCACTGAAACTACACTTGTGTCTGAGCAGTGCATTGTGGAGTGAGTGGGAGACATTGTCCATGATGGCATGTAACTTAGACAGCATTCTCCTCTCTGATACCGCTGATGTCTTGGTCCTCCTGAGATCTACAACCAGCTCCTTGGTCTTTATCATGTTGAGCAGTAGATGGTTCTGCTCGCACCATGTGACAAAGCTGCCTACCACAGCCCTGTACTCTGCCTCTTCACCCTTGCTGATACGTCCAACTATGGCATAGTCTGGTTGTTTTAAGTATTTGGACAGTGACACAATTTTTGTAATTTTGCCTCTGTACACCACTATAATGGAGTTGAAGTGATGCAATCAAGATATGATTGGAGCATAGAAAGGGTTTCAGAAAAAAAAATCACATTAACCATTAAAGAATCATGGCCATAAAGTCCCTCTGTAAGTAACTGGGCAATTTAATATAATGACTGTATCCTTGTAAGAAGTATTGTTAACACTTGGATGATGATCCAGATCCAGTCAATGAGTGGCTGAAGTCTGGAGGCCATGGATGTCATG
The DNA here is from genome assembly GCA_900302635.1 of Chatrabus melanurus. Classification (NCBI taxonomy): domain Eukaryota; kingdom Metazoa; phylum Chordata; class Actinopteri; order Batrachoidiformes; family Batrachoididae; genus Chatrabus; species Chatrabus melanurus. Next base: position 2,505 of record OMMV01131580.1, read on the forward strand.
AAATGTTGCATTTCCTCCAGTTTTGCCAGGCCTTTACTGCTGCCTCCTGCAGCTGCTGCCTTCAGTTTTGTCTTCATTAAGTGAATGGCATGCTCTGTGGGGTTGAGGTCAGGTGATTGACTTGGTCATTGAAGAATATTCCATTTATTTGTCTTGAGAAGCTCTTGGGTTGCTTTGGCAGTATGTTTTGGATCATTATCCATCCACATTAAGCACCATCCTATCAGTTTGGCAGCATTTGGTTGAATCTGAGCAGATATTTTAGCGCTATACACTTCAGAATTCATTATACTGCATTAGGAGTCACATCATCAATAAACACCACTGACCCAGTTCCACTGGCAGCTATACAACTCCAACTTCAACTCCACCAAGATCTGTCTAAACATGAGCTCTATGAACCTCTACAACCCAGATTCAGACCCCACCACAGCACAGAGACCGCCCTCATCAAAATGACCAATGACCTCTTCATCGCAGCTGACTCCAGCCACATCTCCATCTGCATCCTCCTTAACCTGTCTGCAGCATTTGATACAATTTCCCACTCCATCCTTTTCAGCCATCTATCAGACCACTTAGGAGTCACCGGTACAGCGCTCTCCTCGTTCCAATCCTATTTGTCCAACAGAAAACAGTTCATTTCAATCAGTCAATCCAGCTCCCCCCCCAGTCCTCATCAACCAAAGTGTGCCTCAAGGCTCTGTGCTTGGCCCCCTCCTCTTCACCATCTACATGCTCGCCCTTGGTCACATCATCCGCAATCATGGTCTTAACTTCCACTCCTATGCCGACGACACACAGCTTTACCTCAGCCCCAAACCATCCACTCACCTCCCCTCTCAGTCTCACATCAACTGCCTGCATAACATAAGAACATGGTTGACCTCAAACTTAATAACAGCAAAACTGAGCTCTTGGTTGTGGTCCCTAATGCTCTAATCCGGAAGGTTGGTGATTTCAGCCTGGACGTGGCTGGTATGTCCATCTTCCCATCCTCTGAGGTCCGCAACTTTGGCGTCATCATGGACTTCACCCTATCATTCCAGTCACATGTCAAATCCATCACCAAATCTGCATTTTACCACCTCAAGAAGATCTCACGACTCCGGCCATTACTCCCTGACCCCATCACAGAAACCCTCATTCACGCCTTCATAACCTCCTGTCTGGACGATTGCAATGGAGTCCTGTCCGGGGTTTCCAACAAAACCCTGGACAGGCTCCAGCTTGTCCAAAATTTGGCTGCCAGGGTTCTTACCCACACTAAGCTCTGGCAGCACATCACTCCTACCATTATTTCCCCTCACTGGCTCCCCGTCAAGTCACGTATCACCTACAAACTCCTTCTCACATTGCCCCCCTGTACCTATCTGACCTTCTTCTCCCCTACACTCCATCCCGGACTCTTCGTTCCTCTGACAGTGGTCTGCTCTTCATCCCCCACACCAGGCTGCGTACTTTTGGTAATCGTGCCTTCAGCATTGCAGCCCCCACCCTCTGGAATTCTCTCCCTCCGGACATCAGGAACGCATCATCCCAAGAGAGTTTTAAAGAACTTCTCAAACACCACTTGTTCATCAAGGCCTATGACCTCAGCTAACTCTCTTCTCACCTTTCATATGTTTTACCTTCCTACCTATAGTCAGTCTATTTATTACTATAATGTAATCATGTGTGCTGTTTTGTAAAGCATCCTTGGGTTCTTTGAAAGGCGCTATATAAATCTAATTTATTATTATTATTATTATTATACATGTCCATGCCATAAGACTGCCGCCACCATGTTTGACAGATGATGTCATCATCCCTTTGTCCCTTTCCTTCTCCATATTCTTCCCATTATTCTGGTCCAAGTTAATTTTAGTTTTATGTCAAAAAAATCTTGTTCCAGAACTGGGCAGGCTTTCCCCCTTGTTTTCTGACAAAGTCCAATCTGTCCTTCCTGTCCTTGAGCGGTTCCAATGGTTTGGACCTTGTTGTAAACTCCCTATATTTACATTCATGAAGGCATGTTTTGATTGTAGACTTTGACAATGATATACCAACCTCCTCTAGAGTGTTCTTGACTTAGCTAGATGTTGTGAAGGTTTTTTCCCCCTTCACCAAGGAAAGAATTTAGTCATTCTCCACTTTTGTTGTCTTCTCTGGTCTTCCAAGCCTTTTGGTGTTGCTTAGCTCACTTGGTGTTGCATTCCTCCCTTTTAGGAATATACCAAATGGTTGATTTGGCCACTACTAAAGTTTCAGCTATCTGCCTGATAGCTTTATTTTGATTTTCTGCTTAATTATGGCCTCCTTTACTTACATTTACACCTTTTTGGACCTCATATTAAGAGTTCCAATGAACAGCTACCAAATGCAAATTCAACATTTGGAATCAACTCCAGATCGTTTATCTTTTTAATTTGCCATGGAATAACAAGAAGACAGGTAACACCTGGCCATGAAACTCCTTATCAGTCAATTGTACAATTTTTATGACCTCTGAAAATGGAGGGACTATGTATAAACATGGTTAATGCGATATTTTTGTTAAAGCTCTTGAATTAAAGCTGAAAGTCTACACTACAAGCACATCTCGATTGCTTCATTTCAACTCCATTGTGGGGGAGTACAGAGGCAAAATTACAAAAATTGTGTCATTGTCCAAATACTTATGTACCCCACTGTACAAGATCTCCACGGACAACCACTTCACCTGTGTCCCATTGGAAGTTAAGCTCTTTCTCATGTTCGTCGTAGCTTTTCAAAGGAAAAGAATGGTGTTAGGTACTATCTTTGCAAATTAATGTGGCTGAACACTAGGACTGAGATGAAATAAAATTTTGTAAATACATTTTTTATGCCTTTTTAAATAAAAAAACAACTATTCATAATGAATATGACTGTTATGTGATTATTATTCATCATATATGTATACTTTTATGCACTCGACCCTGCAAGTTATTGTGTATAGTTGTTCAGACAATGTGGATACAAATGGAACAATTTCGTTTTCCCAACTAAGGCCACCATTGCAATTTTACATGATTTCCCTCATTAAAATGTAAAAAATTTGCAAACCCTTTTAATTTGTGCATCTGGTGCACAAATTAAACATCAACATCTGAAAGGTAAAAGAGTTTTTCCTAATGTTCCCCCTATATTTGCTCTCTACAGTGTTAGGAATGCTTTTTTTCATTCATGCAATATCGCAAAGATTCAGCATATCCCGATATGCTGATTTTGCATATCAGGATATTCTGCATCATGTATTGTTTTTTCCAGGTACGACTATTATGATGTTTTATTTACTGTACTGCCTTGTATTCTTAAAACAAATTTTTAGGTTGTTCAAAACTAGGCAATAGCACTCATGGGCATGAAGATTCTAAGGGCTATGGCAGATACGTAGGGTACGCAGTGCATCAATATGGATGTGGTCACTTTGTTTAGGATAGAATTTGCTGGTAAAAAAAATCACTGCCTGTTTGTAAATCTGACCTTGACCCAAAAGACTTTTACCTTTATCTGAAGGTCTGAATGATTGACTGTTCGCTGATCTTGCTTGGGTAATTCTGGAATCCGTGGGTGTGTGTGTGCGTGCGTGCGTGCATGCGTCTACCAAATTCAGTTCAAGTCATGTTGGAAATTAAATTCCTTGACCTTGACTCCAATGACCTTGCTGAACCAAAATGAATCCTTTCAGGGCAATTCCGGGGTCGACCTTCATCCAAATGTATAAATCGGCTAAAGGACCTTGGAAGAGTAGGCCAGCAAACAGGCAGACATAACCTTGACCCCAATGATTGAGCTTTGTCAACTTTTTAAAAAATATATTTTTGGGGCATTTTTCAGTCTTTATTATTATAGAGACAGTGAAGGAGAGATAGGGAATCAAAGACAGGGAGAAACATGCTGCAAAGACTTGCCCTGGTCAGGATTTGAACCTGGCAGCACTGCAAACCGCATTCTGTGGCATGTGGTACACACCTTAACCCCTCAAGTGCCCTGAGCTTTGGCAGCTTTGACCCTGAGCAAAGTTGCCCAGGCAAGGCAGGCAGACTTGCCTGGCATGATTTATTTCAGTTTTTATTCAATATGTCACATTTTCAGTGATAAATAATATGACCATGTTAATATAGAGACAGGTTCAAACCTGCTGCACCTCATGAATGTGCATATTTGGCATCAGTGTCTGCAATGTGAAGTGGCAAAGCAAAGCCATATTGTTCGTGATGAAAAAAATAAATAAAAACTACCCTCCTACCAAGACACAGCTAACATTATATATGCTGTAAAATACATAATAAAAGTATGAAAGTGAGTTTAAAACAACTTTAAATGAAATGAGAGTAAATATTCATGGAAAACTACAAAAGGTCACCTTGCTGCTTCACCTCAGGGAGCTTTGGTGGCCGTTGTCCACTGTACAGGTTGGTGCTTATCAGATAACATGTCAGAAATTCTTTCACTTGTGTCCTCTTCGTCAATACCACAGCTCTGTGCACCTGGGGCACTCCAGTTTAAAGAGAAGGACAGGTGCCACTCAATATGGGGCCATTGAGCTTCCCTGCAGGCACCCCATTGAGGCTCATGGATTTCCTTTTCAGCGATTTGTGGAAAAAGACATTTCTGGTAGTTGTCAAAGGTGAGTAGAACACTTGGAGGCTTGATTGCCAAAAATGTTCTAATAGGACTAAGGTTGTACAAAAGCACAATGCTTTAACATAAAATGTTTCTTTTCTTAACCTTGTATCTGATTTACTGGTTAAAAATATTAATCAAAAGATGTAGAAAAAGCATTAACTTTTAATATACTCCTTTACTTTGCTTCCGACAAGTGTGGCCTTCAGACCACAATTCAGACCTCTTCCTATCTTCTTTGCTGGCACTTATCTCAGCAAGGCGTCCTTCACAGAGAGTATAAAGAGTGAAGACACGCTCTGTCACACCGCCGCCGCCAAAGAAAGAACATGCTGCCTGCTGTTGTGAAGCTCTGCTGTGGAATCTCCTACCCACACCTGAGGAGCATGTCGGGTAAATATTTCATTATTTTCTACCTTTATCCATAAGGCAAATAATGCAAACGATTACCAAGTTGTTTGTTTGTTTATTGATGCAGGCCTTCAGCGCGCAGCTGTGGCGGTGATTGGCCAAGAGATCACACACCTGCAGCAACACAAACACATGCAACTTCACACGAGACTGCACGCCGCTTTGAATTATAGTGGTAATGTATGAATTCAAAAGGTCATTCTGTGTCTTTCTTTGCACCTTTTTCCTGAGTTCATGAGATTTCAGTGAGGAATCATGTTTTGTAGTGCCCAAAGTAGAAAATGGAACATCATCGAAGGAAGAGTCGCTGTTCTTTGAACAACAAGGCATCGGCGCGATGCGGAAGGCTTTGATCCTGTTGGAGGACAACGAAGGGTGGAAGACCGAGATCAAAGAGGTAACGACTAATTAATGTGCTTTTTAATCTTCTTCAAAGCTCTTATAATAATAGTCAGGTCAGGTCTGGGAGGAGGCGCTAGTGCCACATGGTGCAACATCTGCTACACTATAGAACAGGGGTCACCAACTCCAGTCCTCGAGATCACCTGCCCTGCACGTTTTCCATGTCTCCCTGCTGCAACCACAGCTGATCAGTTAAATCTGGTGTTTCCTAGCTCTTGATTAGCTGAGCATACCTGACAGTTAATTTGGAGTGGGTGGGGCAGAGGGAGTTGGAAAACACGCAGGAGAGGTACTGGAGTTGTTGACCCCTGTTCTAGAACCACCCTGGGTCATGACTGCCAAATCCCCTGATTGGAAAATATCAAAATGATCTTGAAGTCTTTCTAATAACAAAAAGTAATCACCGGTGTCGAATGCTGCAATTAGGTCTAGCAACAGGAAAACTGATGTACAGTCAGTGTCCACAGCTAGCCAAAGATCGTTCATGGCTTTCGAGCAGTCTCCGTGGATTATGAGCACTAAATGTAGACTGTAATGGATCAAAGAGATCGTTATTCAACAGATATGCCACAATTTACTGAGACACCAACTTCTCAAGAACTTTTGAATAGTACAATACAGTTTGCCAGAGACCTTGGTGTAACAGGTCAGAATATACCCTAGTATATAAAACAACCCAGGTTGGATTTTGGGCTCGAGAATAGAAATAGCCTAGTCTAAATAAGACCCCAGGGTAGAGCCAAGAATATACCCAGGGTATGCTCTAGGCTTGCCCACTTTAACCCCAAGTAGAGTGTTAAGATAGGTTTGATGATGACTGTTTTAAAGCTAGCAAGAACTGTACAAGTGGTGAGTGACAGGATGAAAACATTCAACATACTGTAATTTGTGTCAGTGGCAACCACAAATCCTTAAACAGCTTAGTTAGCAGGTACAAGCAGTCATTATTTTGAGAGAAATAATATCAAATTTGGACGTAGACTGCTTTGTATCAAAATCCATACATGATTTCACCATAGGGTTTCCTAATGGTGTAGTATTTCAAGGCGAGCAGCCCAGGTAGCTCAATGGTTAAGGAGCTGGGATACCACTATGTAGATCTGTGTTCGATTCCCACTCAAACTACCTGTGTTCTTGGTAAGACATTTCATTTGCATTGTTTTATTCCACCCAGCTGTAAGTGGGTACTGGCATTGGTTGGGGAAGCGACCTGAGTTGGGTAGTCATAGATTGTCATCTGCTTCATGCTATGGAATCTGGAGATAAGTGTCCACACCAACAGGCCTCTGCGCCTATATAGAACTTCTTATGTGTCTTAGTCCTAATGTAATTAAATGCCTCTGTTAAAGAGCATAGGCCAGGTAGATCAGTGGTAAAAGAGTTGGACTGCCACCCAAAAGACCGGGGTGCAATTCCCACTGAAGCTACCTGCGTTGTATCAGTGTTTAATCAGTCCACCCAGCTGTAAATGGGTACCAGCCTCAGCTGGGGAAGTAACTTGTGATGGACTTGCGTCCCATCCAGAGGGGAGTCATGGACTCTCATCCACTTCACTCTATGGTCCAGGGATAAACACCGACCCTCGGGGCCTGTATAGGACTTATTCTACTTCTTGTCCAGGAGGCTATGTTTTCATTGCAGTTTGTTTGTCAGTCTGGATGAAAGGACATCAACCAATTTTAGTTGGATTAGGTGGAGCGGTAGGTCTTGGATCTTGGTGTAGTTCTGGATGAAGGGGCGAATCCTGCCTTTGATCAATGATTTTTGATCTTTCATTGCTAATCCTGACTTCTTTGATCCAGATAACAAGATTAAAGGAATCATCTTTGATCCAGATAACAAGATCAAAGTAATCACCAATCAGGATCTAATGTGCTGACCTTCAATCGGGATCAAACATCATGTTCAAGTTCGGGGTTCAGGATCAAATGCCAGGATCAAAGATGAACGATCAGGATTAGCGATCAGCAATAAAAACATGAAATCAGGATGAAAGATTAGCAATAAGGATCAAATCTCCACAATCAGCATCAACATTGAGGGATCAGGATCAAAGATCAGGATAAAAAATGACCGTCGATCCATCCAGATGACGGCCAAAAATGTGTTTTCAGGCAGGGGTGGTCCACTTGACTGTGCTGAGGATTGGCATTAGGTTTGAGGCTTAACTTAATTTAAATGGGACTTTGGCTCCTTGGTGGAGGTATGCACCCTCTTTGTGCCCTTCCAGTTCTTCTATCAAGAGACTCCAACAAGCCACATGCTGTGAAACTGAAGAATTTAATGGCTGTGTTCTTAATTTTCACACTTTAAAATGATCCCTTATTGACTTTGGTGCAGTTGGAGTCATGTTGTTTGTCGTTTCTTTTAGAGTAACGGTGACATGGTGTGTAGTAAAGTGATGGAGGGGAGCAGAAAGGTGTTCAGGCTGCAGGCCGTTCTAGATGCCAGCGTGGAGGAGCTCTATGACATCTTGTTTCTCAGAGTGGAGGAAATGCACCAGTGGAACCCGAGCATCCAGAAAATCCAAGTGAGTAACTCACTGTTCAATAACTTAAATGATTTTAATAAAGCGTGTGAAAGCACACACACACCTCACTTTCACTCTTCTTGTTGCTAAGGGGGGCCAATGAGGGACCAAGTAGTACCCCCTAGAGGTTAAATGACAAATTTTTTTGTGCTTCTTCACAATGGGGTCGGAGCCCCCGTTTGGTTTTGATACATCAAAACATTGCTGACATATGACCTCATAGCCTGGAAAAAATGTGTAGCCTGTGATTTTGGGTGTTTTGAACCAAGGCATCCGACAGCACCGGATCTTCAAAAATCAGACATGGGGCTCAAAAGTTGCATGCTTAAACATGCCTCCAAATCTGACCCATTGCTGGTGCTGGAGTGCTGGAGATAGAGATATGAAACTTAAAGAAAAGAATGACAGGACTGTTCCCAGTAAATATGGCAAATTTGATAATTTTTTAGCATACTGTTGTTGTGCTAAAATGAAACGTAACAGAAATGATTCTATAGCCGGCGTCCTGGTTTGTTGGCCCACGGAGGATAATTGACACATTTTTAGGAAACATGGTGAAAATGTTGAGGAAGATCTTTACAAAGGAATACTGAAAATTTAATCTATCAATCTATCCATCGAGATCATGCAAAAACAGTACTTTGCAAAAGTTTTAGGCACTCCATATACATACACATATATATATATATATATATATAAAATTAAAACAAACAAATGCCCCCAGGCATCATCATCAACAGAAAATCATGTGAAATTCCCACCCCCTAAAAAAAAAGCAACATAAATAAAATTTGAGATTGTTACATTTTCTTTTTCATTAAAGTAACCAATCAATTACTAATTTACAAACCTCATTTTAAAAAGAAGCAAAAACACACAAAAAAATTAATTTCCTTGTGGCTGTATTGCCTGGTAATTGACAACACAAAGACATTTGCTGATGATCAATCAATAATAAAATTATTTTAAAAAACCTGATTTAATCCCGGGGAAGACCCAGGACACGCCGGAGGGATTATATTTCCCAGATGGCTTGGGAATGCCTCGGAATCCCCGCAGGAAGAGTTACAGGACTTGGCTGAGGATAGGGAAGTGTGGGCTGAGCTGCTTGGTCTGCTGCCTCCACGACCCAGACCCGGATAAGCGGCAGAAAATGAATGAATGAATGATTTAACACAGCCTGATTTTCTTATAGTGCAGCGGATAAGCACTCCATATGAGAACAATTGTGCATTTTATGATAAAAGCATGAAATTTCTACCACAGTTAGTACAAACCATAAGGTTTATTTTCAGATATTGGGCCAAGTTGGATTTGACCTCTGAGGACCATGAGAGGTCAATGAAGGATTACACAGGGGTCAAAATATAAAAATCCTCCAATCATATTGAAACATATACCATATTATTTGCCTGATCATAAAGATTCCAAAAAGGTATAGTTTGGACTATCTGTGACTGAATGTTATGGAGTTATGGGGCAAAAACATCAAAAATGGTGACAAAGGTCATTTGCAGTTTGTATAGGGGTCAAAAGTTAAAAGTTGCTCCAATTTTGGTATAACGTGATGCAAATTACT
>OMMV01131595.1:0-12749 GCA_900302635.1 Chatrabus melanurus
TTAGAATAATTTTGTTAGGTTGTAGAAATGTGGGAAAAAAAAGAAACCATACCTTTTCCTCTCATGTATATGGAACAATGGGCTTCATGCAAGAACATTTTTTAGTACAATCAGCTTGTACATGCATACTATGCCAGATTTAGGAAACGCTCATGCATTCAGAAAATTGTGTAAATGTTGTGTGTATTGGGGTCAACATCTCCCACACTGGAATTTTGTTCGTATCTACGAAAAAAACCACAAAATATGAGAAAATTGGTGAATGGGTGAAGAGTTCGCTTAAATCACTTGTACAAGCCAGTTACAAATGATTCTGTTAGCATGAGTTGTTCCCCAGTGTACAGTATTTTCTTTTAAAACACATCTGTGGTTTTCTTATGAATATAAATTGTGAGCATAATAAATATACCCTTCCAATTATAGTTTTTAGTTGAGTTTATAAAGAATATAAATTGTACATCTTTTGAATACTAATTTTTTTGATTGTACAACGTGAGGTTTTTAAACACACAATATAAAGGTATTATGTATTTTTTTTCTTTTGTGTATATAAACCCGTATTTAAACACTATTCCTGTACATTCATGTACTTAGGTAAATCAATATGTTTACAGGCATGTTGCTGTTTTAATGCTGATTTTTTAAATTTTTTTTCCTCTCTTGTGGCTCCAGTACCTTCCATATACGAATCTAAGAGGGCTACGTGGAATTTTTCCAAAATGGGCGGCGTGTTGAAGCTCAGGACCTGCACCCTGTCCTGACCACAGCGCGGTGCCTCTCTCCCACTGTTAAAGCAACCGTCCTTGACTGTTCGTCCCTCTTCTCCAGCTGTCCTCACATCTGTTAGTAAGGATGATGCTGCATAAAAATTGGATTCCTTACTGTCAATGCCAATTTCCGTGTTGTGAAAGACAGTGTTTGAGAATCTAATCACATTTATTACATGGTTTGACTTTTTTTTTTGTGCATTTTTAGGGAAGAAAACGACAGCAGTTTGATGTAATTCTTGTATTTGATTGTTCCTCAATCTGGATTGCTGCATTTTGAGCACATCCAGAAAGGCATAAAATTATATACTTTAAATACAGTCATTGAAGTTTTTCTCCAACGACACACCAGATATTTAGTACTTATGAGGCAAAAGACGACGCTTGAAGAGAATGAAAGCACAGCATTGATATTAAGGGCATGCAGAACCGATCTTCTATATGAGCTATGCAATATATTACATGCATGGAACGATGTTGTTCTTTTGCAGTGTAGTGCTTTAGTGGTTTTAGGTTGTACGTTTGCTTATATCACTGGAACATGTTGACAATCATATCTTACTGTTCTCCAGTTACATGAAGGGCTGTATCTTCTGTGCTACATTTTTAGAAGCTCTCACTTTCTGTCTCAGCCATTACCGTGAAATGTTAGTCACAGCCACATTTTTGAATTTTCAGTATTTCACGTGACTTCAGGTATTCGGCTGTTTTTAAATAAATGTTTTTTTCCCCCTGTGTGTTCTGACTGAACTGGTTTATAAAGTATTTGGACGTTTCACGTGAGAAGGATGAGAGAAATGTTTTACAGCAAAGCGACAGAGCTGACCTGCAGCTGTACTGAGTTAAGCCGTATCATGTCCAGTTCACCTTGGCGATAGGTGCGCTGGATGTCCAAACATATAACCCGAATTGACTTGCTAAGCAGAATGTGATCATTTGGAGTCAGCTGCCTCAGCATTCGCGAGCATTATTACGTCCTGTGCACGCTGTTAATCTGTACTGGAAAGCTGGAGGAGACGTCCTAGGCTATATAAATGATGATTAAATGGTTCTGCCTTTCCGGGCTAAATATTTTGGTCAGATTCTGTTTAACTACAGGATGCGGTGTTGATTTTACAGGTTCCGTGTTTGCAGTGCAGATGGCAGTGAACATACAGGATAATCAAGCTTTATTCATTTATGCAAAAAAATTTTGGCAGTGCTGCACATTTTCAGGCCATTAGTCATCGTCACATTTACGCTACCATGGTGATAGCAAATGTGGGACATTTAGATAGTGCAAGTTTAACCCACGGTGCAGCACAAGGTATTTCTCTTTTGTGTGCAAACACTATTGTTACAGCAGACATTGCAACAGAAAAAGCACGCCTTTGTTAGATTGATGCGTGTTTGCAACTGTAAAATGATACACCAGAAGTCCATTTTCAGCAGGAAAAGGGCTACATTTTGACTTGGTATCTCACCATTTTGGCTTGTATCTAATTTTTGTGTATAATTACATGATATTTACTTATAAAACATTTTGACTTAGTATCTAAATTTAGATTGACAATTATGATTTATGAAGTTACAATGTTGAGTTAGTCATATTTCTGACTTCCTATGGGGATTTTTTTTTTTACTTCCCCAAAGGAGATTGTCTTTGTCAGTAGAATATCTCAAAAGGACGTCAACAGATTTCAGTGTAACTTGGTGGAGAAGTAGACCTTGGGCCAAGGAAAAGTAACTTAAATTTTGGTGCAGATACTGTCTTTGAGGTCTGTCTTTGATTCCTTTGATCCTGATTTTGCCTTTGAACTCTGATGCTGATTCCTTTGATCCTATAATCAGGATCAACTAATCATCAATCCTGAATACTGACAAACAGCAACAAAAAAACATAACCTCATTGTGGTTCAAAGATCATCAGTCAGAATGAAAGATAAGTGATCAGGATCAAAGTTCCATCGGCAGAAACAAAGGTGAGCAATCAGAAACTAAGCGGGCTGGGTGTATGATATGCTAACGGATCTACACAGGTGGCCGCTTGCTCGCATCGTGCTCATATCCGAATGTTTTATTATGGATCTACTCCTCCACATAGCTAAATTCATATCATGAAAGTTAGCGGCTATCGGTAGCTTCAGCTAAATTTTTCAGCGGTTTATGGGTTTAGCATTATCGAAGCAAACTTTTCAGTTAGCTGTATCCATAACTGCCTGGTGGAAAGATGCTTCCATATCTATTTTGTAAGAACAGATTAAACAGCGCAGTGTTTGCAGAGTGTATGACTGAGTTTAACATCACACTGAACTACATACCTCGACACACCAAAATACAACGGTTTAAAACAAAACCCTCCTTGGTAAAGGTGTGACTGCTCTAACAGATAAGACATGAAGATGGACGCGACAGTCACATTTCACCAGAAGCTGAAGGACATTGGATAACGCAGTCGTCAAAGCAGGCAGCTCATTCTTTATTTCATTATCACCACTTCCTTTTATGAGGTCAGTATCAAGTATTCCGGGCTGATTGTGTGGCCTCATTAATTTCTGGTCTGAGAATGGACAGCTGTTATTTGTGACTCCAACACAACCGCTTCTGGTGCGCTGCGATAGCGGCGCTGTAAAGCAGAGCTGCCGTTTCGCAAGTGAAAAGAGGTCAAACAAACCAGACGCTGAATTTTCTCAGTCGAATGAATTTGCTCTCTAATTTGATGCGATACAGGTTTTTACAAACTGCCTAGACGTCAGTGCTGATCTCTGTGTTCTGTATTTAACAGTAACACATTCCTTTTAAACGGTCAAAAGAGCAAGAAAAAAAAGTGTGACATTTACATAATCTGTTATTACACAACCCATACTGATGAATACAATTAAGAACAGAGTCAAAATATAAGGACAAATTCAAAAATAAATTGGGCCAAGTGTCGTCCGTGTGTACTTCTATGGACGTTATGTCATATCTCAGGAACTGCTGGCCATACAGGCTTAATTTTAGTGTCAAATTATTTGCAAGATACAAGACTAACGGAATGTCTTATCAGAAAATGAAGGGTTACCATGGTAAGGGCCAAAGAACAACATTCATTGAGGAGATTGAGTGGTTGGAGGAGGAGTTGTTGCAGGAACAAGACGATCAACTGCTTCACCTCAGGGAGCTTTGGTGGATGCTGCTCCTGTAAATGATCTGCTAGCACAGAGCCGTTTCTTCACAAGAAAACATTTCATTTCTGTCGTGTACTGAATTCATCATCTAAATAGCAATGTGACAGATTCTAGCACACGTGACAACCTGATTGGTGTCGTTCATCTTAAACCCAACATACCCATGATTAATTACTTACAATTAATACAGGTCCTTTGTTTCTCTGTGTCTTACTTTGAGCTCAGATTACAAGCCGTGTAAAGTGGACGTGTCACACAGAATGTGGAACAAACCAATGGGTTTGTCTCAGAGCAAACAAGAGTTCAGATGTGGACTTTTGTGACATGTCACAGAAGTCTAAAACATGCCTAAATTTTGCTTATAACACAGGTGTTTCTACATACAGAGACTTAGAATTGTGGGACTTTGAAGATGAAGACATGAAATCTCATCCACCTGTAATTGGTAGATTAAAAAAATACATTTTTGCACAACATTACCCCTTTAAATGCTGTCTTGGAATCAATCTTGGTCCTTTGAGTTTTGAGAAGCGTGCACATTTTTTCCCCACATGAATCAGCTTCATTTGAATTCAGTTGCACTTTATATTTTTCGACCCAGATAGCCACACCCATCAGTGTCTCTGTGCTCCAGAGGGGTGGACTCGCTTTGTTTTTATCTAGCTCCATGGTAACTGTTGAATATCATACTATCATTTGAGAAACATTTGTCTGACTGTTTGTGCCCCTACTCCTCCCAGCTCTTTGGCCCCATTTCCACCAAACTTGATATGTGGATGAAGTTCGAGCCTGGACCTTCTCTTAGAGGGTTCGTTTGGCAAAGGTCAAGGTCATTGGGGTCAAAGATCAAAATTTAGATTTTTGTTTCACTCCGATCTCCACAAACCACAACCTACCTACATATTGTAGGCAGGTTCTGGAATTGCCCAGGCAATATCAAATTTGCCAAGTCACTGGCACCGTTTGTTGGCCTACTCCCTCCTGGTTATTTGCTGATTTCCACCAATCTTAGTATGTCAGTGAAGGTTGACCATGAAATTGCCCTTAAATAATTCATTTTGCCAAAGGCCAATGTCAAGAAATTTGATTTTCAACCTGATTTGGACCAAATGTTGCCCACAATTAGGTGGATTCCAGAATTGCCCAGGCAAGGTCGGCCAGAGGTCGATCATTTGGATGAAGGTCAAGGTCACTGGGGTCAAATATCAAATTGCTGTAACCCTTACTGTCTTCATGCCCAGTTGACCCGGGTACTATTACCTAGTTTAAAAAAACAACAACAAAACTTATGCCACAAAGGAATTCTGGATAATGCCAACTTTTGCTTGATGTTAGTATTAATTTTATCTTTAATTCAGCAAAATGTCCTATAAAAGAAAATCTGAAGCCAATGTCATCTTATAATAAACACAACAAGTGGAGATATACAGAACACATAAATAGAATGCTGAATAGCACACGCTGACTATAAGGACAATAATACTAATAATAACAACAGCAATCATAATAATAATAATAACAATAATATTGGAATAATAATAATAACAACAACAATAATAATACATTTCAGAATGTAAGTTAGGCAGTAGTAGTGTTAATATAAGTGGTGAATAAATGTTTTCAGTTTGGTTCGTCTGCATCATTTCCTCTTAGCCTCAGGGAAAAGCCATTTCCATTTGTTATTCTGCGGGAGGTAGAAAAGCTTTCATTAATTAAACACAATCAACATTAAACACAGCATATTCAAAGACTAACTATTGAAATCAAAGCATTTTAGCAGCTTTACCCACCTTCAGCCCCGGGTTTGAAAGGCTAGGTTTGTGTCTGTGGTCGTCCAGAGACTCATAAGTGTTGCTGCTGCATTTAGACTGATCCACGTCCTCGTGTCCAGGAATCTGCTCATACATGTTTTCTAGATGGAAGTGGCATAAGAGGGATTCAGGGGAGACCTCAGCGTACGTCGTATCCTCCTCCGATATCACAAATCTAGGTTCAGTGGCAGCAGGAGGGCTACCAAATCTGCCAGCGAGGTGATAGACGGCACCCTTAGACCCGTAGTCCAGAATGTTGCTGTTCGGCCTGCAGTTTGAGTCTGGATTCTTAGGCAGCGGGCCATAGCTAGCGGCTTGTCTGAGGGGCTTGGGGGACAGTTGTGGTGGGGTGAGTGAGGCCGCGCTCAGCCTGTAAGACTGCGCTCCATCACAGCTGCTGTCCAGGAGAGGCAGAGACCTGCTCTTGTTGTCCAGCAGCAAAGAGTAGAAAGAATTTTCAGTTGGGACGGGACTACACCTGCTGATGCTCGGCTCTTCCATCGTGGGCCTCCCAGATGTTGCTGAGTAATGTTCAGATGAGCTGTCCTGACAAATATGTGGCATCTCTCTGTGCAGCTGTTTCTGCAGCTCAGCGTACATGACCCCATCCTGGACAGGTTTCCGATCCTTTGGGGAACCGACCTCTCGATGTTTGCTCCGCCGGGGCACAGGCGGGATTTCCTGAAAAACAAGCCACATTGTTAAACACTGCTTTTAGGGATGTTAATTCCAGGATAACTTACTAATTAAAATAAGCCGTAAAACATGAAACGTACCTGTGGTGTTCTGTTGGTCTTTGGCGGTCGTGTAGGCAGTTGGTTCGAGGGGTTGATCTGTTGCTTTCTGACAGCAGAAGCAGACTTTTCTTTCGGACTACCCTGAATGACATCATACAGGTCTTCATTCAGCATCTGCATAAACAAAGTGTCAGTGTCTTTCGCCTTTCATCAAAAACTAAAGGATTTATAGTAGGAGTGAGTTTTGACTCACCTCAGAACACGGACATGTCAGATACTCCCCAAACGGCTCAATGGGATTCGTCTTGTAGTGTTCTATTAGGTCAAACACTGTGCCGTGGCCTTCACTTTCTCCACAGACTACGAACTGCCCTGATTTGCTTTGGTTAATCACAAAGTGTCGACACCGATTCCTACCTCTGTAAGACAAAACAAAAACACCAAATAATCAATACATTTGACTGCAACTATTAGATTAGACAACCAATAGGGTCATTCCATATGAAATCAAACAATTTATGATAAACTTCCAAGGTCAGCCTCTCAGAATTTTATTTAAAAAAATCAAAGGTGCACAATAATCAGTCTTAGGTCAATGTCTGCAATTTTTATTTTTATTTTTATTTTTATTTATTTATTTTTTTTTGCATTTTCATCAATCTTTGAGCTTCTATTGCTTTATAGCTTCTGCCTGTAAAAGTTTGAAATTTAGTTTCTCGGGCTAACTTTCCACATATAATCTGGTCATTTCATCAAATTCAATGTAATGTCAACCATTGTCACAATGTGGCTCTGAAAATGGTTAAAAACAAAAATGTAAGCGTTTTAGCAGTCACTGTTTCAAAATTATGCTTAATTAAACACAAAAATAAAAGCTAAAAAATTGGCAAATTTTACACTTTTAATCTTCTCAGAAATAAAAAAGGCAGTCTTGGGGGAAAAAATCATAAAGAAGCTGAGCATCAACACCAACTTTTGGTCAGAATATATTCAGATGTATCGAAACACATCTGAAAATTCATCGGTTGTCTGCCTGTGTGGTTGCCATCCAGGACCCAAAGCAGGTCCGTGGTGTGGCGGATGTGGCGGCACGCGGCACCAGCGCATGCTCCCAGACTTGACTTGTGTGGGAATATATGGTAAAAATTTCAGAGATTAATTAATGTCAACATAGTCCGTTAATAGTTTGAAAAATGGCAATTTTTAGCCAAAAAAAAAAAAAAATCATAAACATGCTCTCGGAAAATATTAATTTGTAACAATTATAACATAGGTTTAAACAAAGCAAAAGATATTCTTGAAGCAGTGAGGCTAGAACTACTTAGAAACCAAATTTTATGTCTTTATCCAGCATAGTTTCGAAACAGCGACTGCTAAGAGTCTTATCTGATTTTTATTGTTTTCGAATATTTTCAGACCCACGTTGTGACACAGACGTTGAAGTTACATGGAATTTGATAAATGATCCGATTCTATCGGAAACATTAGCCCTAGAAACTAAATTTCAAACCTGTACAGGCAAAAGCTGTGAAGCAATAGGAGTTCAAAATTGGATGAAAATGCATTTGCAAAAAACTGAAAAAAAAAAATTAATATTCTGATGTACTGTATTTCAAAAATGGTTGCATATATTGAGCTGAGATTTGACTGAGCATAGCGGATTTGGGCCTATCAAAAGCTCACCCATTTACAAATATTGATACTTTACACTTTAAAACATATTTCAACATTATTGATTGGTAAAAATTAGGGAAGTGTGGTGGCCAAGTGGTTAGTGCACATGCTTTCAAAACAGAAGGTTCCTGGTTCAAGATCGCCTGTACCCATTCTCCATGTATGTGGAGTTGCGTCAGGAAGGGTATCTGCCATAAAACCTGTGCCAAATCAACAGGCAGATCCATATCAGAGCTGCTGTAGCGACCCTGAGCAAAGAGGATGACGGCGAAAGAACTTCTTATTGATTTGTGAAAATTGTCCAAAGAAATTAACATTGTAAGTGTTAAAAAAATGGGTTTGATTCCCGCCAGTGTCCCAATTAAGTTTTAAGAATGTGCAGAATTTATTATAGCTGGTATTACAGAAGTTATTACATTGTTATTATAGTGATGCTAATTTCCAGGTATAAAAATCATCATCACTACAACAACTGGTTTGGAGTAAAACTACTCACTTGTAGGAGAGAATGTATCCGATGGCCTTATCGCTGAGACGGATCAGGAAACTACCCAGCTCCTTCTCTCCGAGTATTTGCTCAGCATCCCTGATGAGGAATCAAGAAGATCTTTGAAAACAGTCACCTTAATCGGCAAACATCCAAAGCTTTTAGCACAACAACAACACAGAAAACCATTTATGCTCACAAGAAAATCTCTGTCGAAAAGGTAAGTGTGTGTGCTTCAAATCACCGTGGAGATTAGTATCAATGAAAAGCCACTGATTTTGGACGCTTTCTGTAAACCTGTAATTTTCTCATTTAAAGGTGCTGACATAAGTGGGGATAATACCACAAAATAAAGACACAAGTGATACATTTTGGTTGAGTTCAGTGTATAAATTAAGTATAAATCAACTCTTCTTCTTTAGTAACTTACTGCTCGCATCAAATATAAGGTCTAATTTAATTAATGTAAGTACAGTACAAAGGTTTTCCGCAAACTCATATTTTGATAATGTATTGTTGTTTAAAAAAATCAGTGGGTCAACAGAAAATCAAATTGGAAATGTTCAACATTTTGATTACAACAAAACAAAAATGTGCATTTTTATGTTTAATTAAAGAACTGATCAATCATTAATATACAAACTGATTTAAAAAATCTCCCAGTAAGAGAATGATCATAAATAAAACGTGATTTTCATATAAACGCCAGGAAACCACCTATAAGAATGATATATTTTTAAAAATGAAAAATGTCACATATTTTACTCATTTATATTTATGTAAAAATATTTGCTATATAGCAGCTTTTCTTTATTTTTATACATTAGAGGCACATTAAATATTATTTATTTAAACATTTTCAATTTTTTAATATGTTATAGGTGCATAAATATGAAAAGATGATATATAAAAGATGAAAAATATCCACACATTTTACTTAGTTATACTTATCTGCAAATATTAGCTACATAGCGCAATAGGCACACTAAATATATATATTTTTTTTTAAATGAATATTTTTCTTTTTATATTGTTCATAAATATTAGCTATAGAGCAGCTTTTCATAATTCTTAAATGTTATATAGGCACATTAAATGTATTAGTTATTTTAAAGAAGAAAAATCATCACATTTACTTAGTTATATTTATCTTTAAACATTAGCTATGTAGCAGCTTTGAATTTTTCTAGGTGCTAGGCATATCTTTTTTCATTCTGTTTTTTTGGCAGGATTACGTAAAACATTTTCAGTTGATCTCTATGAAACTCTTATGCTATGACAAATGATAAAACCTCAAATAAACATAGAACAGATCCAGCTTACAACTGTTTCCAAATGAAGACAATAAAAAATACTTACGTTCTAGTGATGAAGCCCAAGAACCAAGATGGGAAGAAGCCATTGTGTGTAATGAGCGGTACTTGAGTCTCTATGAACCACTTTGATGCCAGTTCTCTGAGTCTTCCTTCCGTCCCGTCAGTCACAGGCTCCGCCAGCGTTTCTCTTTGCTTCATCTTTCTCCGCTCCTGTCATCAAACACAGACACACAACCAACGGTCAGCGAGGCTCTACTTTGACAGTCTAATTTGTTTATTTTCCAGGATGTGTTAATATGGGAATAAAAGCGGATCAAGGTTCTTGTTGTATTTAGTGTTGGCGGAGCAGAAGGAGCTCTGACCCTCTCTGTAGGTCATTCATGTGCAGAGTTACACTTCTGGTTACATGTAACGCACGTCAACAGTAAAGCTGTGTGCTCATAAACTATTACTTTGCACGGGGATTTTTTTTCTCTTTCTGGCAAAGCCTTTAATGTTCCCATTTACATTATTAAAATTAGATTCAGAGGAACAGAGAAAGACTCGATATGGAGTGTAACATCCCCTGAGGGTGTTTACCTTGAAGCAAAACATCAGGCGGGTCCTGAAGCGGAGTGCTTTCGGATGTTTCTTATTCTCAGGCCTTGGTCCTGAAATGTGGCAGAACTTCTCAGATCTGCAATTCTGTTCAAACCCTAGAAAAAGAATTGGACAAAAATGACAGTGACAGATGAATGTAAACCCCAGGTATTCTAAGTTGGCGTTGACGTCACACTATACGTACCTTTATTTGAGACTAACGGCGAGTGTGTTGTGCCAAGTGTCATTTCAGCAAACATTAAAAAGCTTTTCTCAAGTTCTGAGACGCCTTTATCTGCAAGCGAAGGTGTTCTGAGGGCTGTATGACTGTACACTCGAGATATAGACAGTTGACATTTACAATTACACACATTTTTCCACCGGCTTGGAAAGCATTTGTGCCTTGTCTCGACACGGCACAGTTCACACAGCTCATTTGCATGAGAGAGCCGGCAGCTGTGCTTCCTGAAGAGAAACGGAAAGTATAAGCTACGCAGAAACTGTGGTTTGTTTGCATATGAGTTCCATGGGTTTGCAAGAAGAGGCGCTTTGCCCACAGACTGTGTGTTTACAGCAATGACGGCAAAAAAGGTGGCGTCAGCATTTGATCTTTTGGTGCGCTCTGGTCTGGTTTTGCAATCATTCACGGCTGATGTGTGCAAGAATGGAAATTTTTGGGAAGATCCGCCATGTTTACAGAGGTTGAAGGGGCCTTGTTTAGTAATAAACATTGGGTAACCTGTTCCCCCCACATGGCTAAGACGGTCGTCATGAATCACGTACATCATTTCTGCTCTGTGATGAGCGGCATCTCCCACTTCTTCCCAGTGATGACACTGTTCCAATCTCAGGGGATTACGGTATACACATATGTATCGGAGTATATACTGTAGGCAGAGGTGGGCAGTTAACCTAAACGTTAGCTTCAATATTAAGGCGGTGGTTTTTCTTACGACGAGTAGTACAGATTAGTTTCTAGCTATTTTTACGACATGGGTTCCCGTGACGCATGCGCAGAGTACGAATTTTGGACTTAGAAAGTTTGAAACAATATACTGTAGTCGCCTTCTTACATATATCACAGTTCCCGATTATTTTATTTACAGCTGTATAATAATTCCACATGATGCTATTTCGCTCAGCCGCCACTGCGTTCATGTATCGTCGGCGGTCAGGTGCACGTGGCTGTATGTGCATCACTGTGTGCAGGAAACACTGCACGTTTATGTTTGAATGCACAGGACACAACAACAGCCATGCAGAAGCAAAGAGGGCATGCACTTATATGTGCTCAACATTGTTTGCACACTTCTACTCTTTCATGAAATGGGTGCAACAGAGAAGTGAGAAATTGAACGTGGTATTGATCCTACAGTGGTAGATGGAAGATGATGATGTGAGACGTGGAAATTTTGCAATGACAACAAGACAGACAATGCCAACAGTTTTTTTTCCCAGCAACATCTTGTATACAGATTTACAAAGTTTTACATACAGCGCTGTGAATTTTTTTTTACCCATTTTAATTTTTTATGACATCAACCTAAAAAAACAAAAAAATCAGGCTTCTTTGTTACAAAATTTCGAAAATGATACAGTTTAAACTCAGTGAAAACAAATCTCTACAATGTGACATAAATGAAATAAAAATATAAAACCCAAAACAAAACTGTGAATAATGTGCCCTCCTGAGTGTAACGCAAATAAATCATCACTTTACAGTATTCTTTAGACTAGTCAGGGGATGGATACATGAACATTTCTTCATTTACGTCAGTCATGACGAAATCCAAACACTATGGTACTCTATGGTAAACCTGTGTCAAGTAGGCAGTTCTCAAAATTTGAGTGACCGTGCAAGAAGGAGACTCGTGAGGGAAGCCACCAAAACACCCATGACAACTCTGATGAAGATATAGGCTTCTCTGGCTGTGATTGCAGAAATCGTGCATAGAGCAAGTTTTGCATTTTGCATCACCAGTTACACAACATCATGGTTGAGTGGAGCAGAGAAGGATTTCCTTAAAAAGAATTGAAAGTTCAGCTACACTTTGCCAGAAGGCACATGGGAGATGCTAGCCTAGATTTGATGTTTGTTTTTTTGTATGAAAATCCTTCTCTGCTCCACTCCACTATGAACCTGTGAGTGGTGATGCAAAATGCAAATTCTGCACCTTCTTGCAATAATTCATGATTTGCAATGGCATCATCTTCTGTCCGTTCATCCAT
>OMMV01131614.1:0-14839 GCA_900302635.1 Chatrabus melanurus
GTTGACGTTTTTGGGGGTGGAATCTCCTCATGTGTTTAGTACCCGTTAGCTCCAGTAGAGGTTCTACTTTAACTTTATCCATAAAGTTCTCTCTGTCTGCCTCCGGGTCCAAAGCAGCCAGCGCGCAAATGAGATGGCTGTTGCGCTCACCAAAACGTGCGCACTGCATCCACAACGCTGTGAAACAACCTCTCCAGCTGTTTTGTTTTATCCGACACTTTCCTCCACTCCATAGTCTCGTAGATTCTGGTTTGCAACACGCTTTGGGCCAGCTGTCATTGTGGCATCGTTAGTGTCCGCTGGCACTTTCGTGTTCTTGGGACACTGAATTGATGTTATGTTGTGTTGGACGTCTTTTTCGAATATAATAAGGGATGGCTTATAATTGGTGAGATTATATTCATGAATATGGAATTTAGCGGCAGTAAGATCAGAATACTCACAGAGGACTGATTCGTTTTTCTTACGGGTGCCGTATATATATTGCACGTCTCACTTGCGGACCTCTTGGGTGGGGCGCACATTTACGTTGCGGCCTGGGTGTTCGCTGGGAAGTCGTAGAATCTGTTGGACATGTCCAACATCCGCCGTACGTGCTTACGTGCTGTCTGCGGCCTCGATATTTCGCACGTCGGCCTTGCGTGGCACGTGCGTTTCTGCACACGCAGACAGGCCATAGGAGCCCGAACTGCCAGTTGTGATCGAGGCTTAAAGAATCTCTGTGCCAAATTTGGTGCTTTTGTCACTTAAAGGAACATGCACACAAACAGATCATTTTTGACCAGGTTTTTAAAAATATGCATCATCTATATTTCTGGGGTATTTTTTTAAAGCCATAAACCTTAATATAGACTTTTAAAGACACCTGCTGACCGATATTAGTTTGCAGAAAATCTGTACTATATGACCCCTTTAAAGCTCACAACACTCGTCACAAACATGTACAGCAGTTATAGGCTTTATTGACAAATATGCAGGGATCCCCCTGGTAATACACAGACCGGATTAACATAAAGTGTTAAACAAGCTGAATACATCAACAGAAAGCCAAAACAGATCATCCAGACTTCACTATTTAAGTGAACATTTTCTCCCATCATCACAGATGGTGTGTAATCTTGCATTTTGGAAGCATGCAAGAGTTGCATGAAATGACACGTTGTATGTATTTACATAAAGACAGTACTTTGTATTTGCACTATATGTCAGTCGGAACATTTACATTTTAAACTTTACATTTCTTTATGTGTATTTTTTAATTTTTTAAAGGAAGCAAGCATAAAAAACAATAAATAAAAGGAATGTAATAAAAACTTGACACTTGAACAGAATAAATAATAAAATATATGGCTGAATTAAAACAGAAAGCATGCAGTTTTTTAAAAATATATACATATATTCTATTGTGCTTTAAACTGCATTTTGGCAGTAGACTAATGTTACACAATAACAAATGAAGTACAATTATGTCTTTTTGCATTATATGTACTCATGACTTTACTTCTCTCGATAAAAATAAACTCTCCCTGGTCAAAAATCAGAAGTTTTGATCCAAATCCTTCATTACATCAGAGGTGAAGGATGGAATCACTCTGAAGCCGAACACTAACTGTCCCTCCAATACTGTGCAAAATGTTCCGTTTCTGGAGTGAAGGTCTTTCTTGTGCCTTGAACATGTGTGACTGTGTGCTTCTTTGCCGTTGTTGCTGTAGAAAAGCTTCAGAGGCACACTTTCCAAAATGAACCGTCCCACAACACCTCACAGGTCACAGTGGCCTTTCCAAACCACGCTTCATCGTCAACACAGCGCAGCTGGATGCTGCATCTGCAGAGCAGCACTGACCTGCAGAGGGCAGAAACACGCCGAACAGCAAAAGGTCAAGCTTTGTTTGTGCATCCCTTTGCTGCCATCATCAAAAATACATACAGTATATTATAACAGCCCACTTTCTTGCACAAGTTTATGCAGCTGAAAACTGACAAACTGAATATAATTATTGTATTTGAATATGAAGACTCACACATAATTTGCAACCCATAATAAGATAAACATTTTTCCTCCATGGAAAATATAACAACAGTACGACTGCTTTTTTCCTTATATACTGAGATCTAGTGTGTGGTAAATAATTTCAATACTGCATAAGGTAATAACTAGTACATTGTGCAGTTAAGAAGAAAAATCAATTGGGTAGTTTTAGCTCCGAAAAAAAATCTGTATTTTAAAATGTGAAAATCAGTCATACATTTTGCATATTTATATTTACTTGTAAACATTAGAAATTTGTCAGTTTTTCAGTATTTAAACTTTTGTGTAGGTCTGTGTGCCAAAAACCTTTGTACATTGCTATGTACATATGGCAATGTGCAGAAGTTTTAGGCACCTCTCAATTTGAATTGATAACCCCCCCTCCAAAAAAATGCCCAACCATTCCTATTCCAACAAACAAAAAAAATCAAATAAGGGATTTTTTTCTATTAAATGAGACTAGTCAATTATAAACTTACAAACTAAGTAAAAAAATATATATAATTTTTGTGTGTGTCCATACCGCCTGCTACACTATTTATATTTGAATATATTTTTATTATTTAGATTTATTTATAAATAAAAGATATTTATCAGTTTTCCATTGTTTTTTTTAGATGTTTGCACAGTTATATACATTAACATGCACTTATACAGAGAGAGAGAGAGAGAAGGGGGAGGGGTGAAAACTTAAATGACAAAACATGAATAAATGAATAGAGAAACATAAAAAATGACCCCATTCACAGGCCATGAGGGGGTCACTGAACGGTTTGATGAGTATGAAAATAAACTTAATTACATGCTGTGGCATTCACAGTCACCAGATCTCAGCCCAGTTGAACACGGTGAGAGATTTTTTTACTGATGTGGGAAAATCTTTTGGAATAATGGCGTTCCGTCCCATGAGTACGCTTCCAGAGACTCGTTGAATCAATGCCAGAACAAATTGAAGCTGTTCTGGCGCCACGTGTTGCCATATGTTATGCGTTTATATTGAAATATGACATGCAAATATTTTGTGTGTGTGTGTGTGTGTGTGAGAGTGTGTGTGTGTGTGACTGGTCATGACTGCAGGCGGGATCAACTTACCACGTAAAATGTATTTTTCCAGCGTAAACTCCCCGCAGTCTTCACATGACTGAACACACTCCAGTGTGAACCGTCTTACCGTTCTGGTTTTTAGCATAACTGAAAAATAAAAGACAACAATTCCGTCATCGATCAGTCCTGCTGAACTCGTGAAAACTGAAAAGTCAGAGTGTCAGACAGCTGTTGGTACGAACCCGAAGAGGTTGGCGGGCTCCGAGTGGTACACGTGCTTGCCATGCTCAGATATAGGGGGCGTGCGCGGCGCACTGCTGTGGCTCTGACTGGCCTTCAGCGTGTGGTAGTGACTCTTCGCTTCCACGCTACTCGTGGGCACGGTCATGTGATTTGTGCCATTCGCCTTCCCGTTGACCTCCGCCGCTTTGGGGTTATGCCTGTCCGGGTCGGCACGTTTGCGGCGCTGGACGGGGGACGACATGTCGATCACCTTGATGTCTGGGACAGTGGCCTGTCTCAGGATCCGTTCTGAGTGAGCCAGCTGCAGCTTCTTCATGTGGTTGATGGCTACAGCAGCGTTGTAGGCTTGCTGTGAAACATACGTGCATTCGAATTTAAAGGTGAAAAACCGTGCAGACTCCACATATGTGCACGTTAATAATATAACCATCATGAGGTTTGATTACGATGAAGCAAGACAAATTTAAGAATGATGCAAATTCATGTTTGAGACGAACATTAACATGCATTTTACTTTCCTAAAACCAATCATTGGTTTTAATTAAACTGTCCTTATTCAGGGTGGATTTATTTACTCTTCACTGACCTTCCACTTGGTCTTGGCAAAGTTCTTCTGGATCTGAACACTGACAGAATAATAGATGTCCTGACTCCGAGCCGTCTTTCCAATAATCCTGTAAAACAGGCCACAAAATAGAATGGGTTTAGGCTAATACCATAAATCTGGAGACCTGCCACCTGCGATGGTTAAAGAGGCAGCTTATGACCAGTGGATCCTCAATTTGATTCCCTGTCGGACAGGAAAATCACTAAGATCCCATCAGCAACGTCCTTAATCCCCAAGTTGCTCCAGGTGTGCAGTTGAACGCCTTGCATGGCAGCACGCTGGTATTAGTGTGTGAGTGTGTGTGTGTGAATGTGAGGCATCGCTGTAAAGTACTTTGAGCATCTACATCAGATGGAAAAGTGCTACAGAAATGCAGTCCAGTGATATTCCTACCACAATGTACGTCATCACTGTATTTTAGCAAAAGTGAAGTTTGGGTCAGTCGCCCTTTCATAACAATGTGATTTTTGTTTATTTTATTCACATTTTATGATGGACGTATTCACATTATAAAACGAGGAAACGTTAGTGATTAATCAATTTATATCTACATATCTATAATTAGTTTTATGGTTTTATGTTATTTTCACTATATTTCCTGGTCTGTATGTTTTATTTCCACCTGATGTTGCAATTTTCTTTTTATGGATGTAAAATTTTGTTTTATTGTTGTGCCTTGATGATTTTATTATGTAGGATACATTGTACATTTTTCTACCTGAAAGTGGTATACAGTATTAATATTAACAACAAAACAGCAACGACTATTATTATTATTATTATTATCACTACGATGGACTGGCGACCTGTCCAGGGTGTGCCCCGCCTCTCGCCCAATGACCGCTGGGACAGGCTCCAGCACCCCCCGTGACCCTTAATTGGAGTGAGCGGGTATAGAAAATGAATGAATGATTATTATTATTATTATTATTATTATTGTCCCGTAGTAAAAGTCCTAAATCCTGTACAGGCCCTGAGAATTTGGTGCCGGTACTTATTCCTGGCATGAAGCAGATGAGAGTCTACGACTCCCCCTGGACACGACTCCAGCCCAGCAGTGAAAGTTTTCCAAGAATCACTGTATTTCTCCTATTTATGTCGGACATTGCTACGTCAACATGGGAAATTTGCTGAATAACAGGCCGTATTAAGACGGCCCGCCATTAGTCAAACACACCATGTTGACATAACAACATACGTCATAAACAGTGATTGGAGTCGCTTCAAAGCTGAAATCTGCCAATAAATTTCTTTGGGCTTCTCCCTTTTTGCTTAGGGGTTGCCACAATGGATCAGATATGGCGCTACATGTTGATTTGGCACAAGTTTTACACTGGATGCCATTTGTGACACAACTGCAGATGCACTTAGAGAATGGGGCACGGATGGTCTTGAACTGGAAACTGGAAACCTTCTCTTTTGGAAGTCGCCCCAAAGCTAAAATCTGCTAATTTCTGGATTTTTTTTATTTTTTATCACTGCTACATCGGGTGGTGGCCTAGCGGTTAGTGCAACTGCTTTCAGTGTGGCAGGTTCCTGGTTCAAACCCCACCCCTGCCCATTCTCCACGTAATGTGGAGTTGCATCAGACCTTGTGCCAAATCTGCATGGGAGAAGCTAAAAGTAGATTATACATTATCATAGATAAATATGGGTGGGATTTCATGTTAAAAATCCTCCACATATGTCCATATCTGTGGAGTCCTGCTTGCTCTGTGGGACACGCCCACTGAGTGGATCTGTACTGTGTCATTAAAACCACATGGTCTGTCACTTCATAAAGAGGGCGTGGCAAGGAGCAGCTCTTTTAAAGCGACAGGCACAGAAACAAGAGATTTCGTAGATATTTGGAAATGTTGCTTTTTGGGATGAATCACACCTCTATCTACGTGGTAGTTTGGCTAAAACCCTTTAATATGCGTTTGTAGGACACCTGGTGAACCATAGTCGCTTGCAGAAAATGTGTGTAATACGACCCCTTTAACGCGTCACTCACCAGGGATGTCTGAGCGCTTGGTCAATGTTGTAGCGCATGCTGGGGCTCTTCTGCATCATGTTGCGTATGAAATCCTTCGCTGCAGATTAGAAGAAAGCAAACATGAGGCCTCATTTCGTGCTCTGTGTGAGCGATCGCAGCTCTCGCTGTGTGCGCGCGCGACGGCTCCGTGCGCTTACCGGATTCAGATATGTTGTCCCAGAAGGGCGAGTCAAACTCGTACTGAGCCTTCATGATCTTGGAGAAGAGTCGCGATTCAGTCTCTTCGTAAAAAGGAGGATATCCACAGAGTCTGAACAAAAGGACCACATTTCGCTGCGTTAGTGACACCATTTTAGATATGACTGCTGCTGCAACATGAAATAATTGTTAGTGATGTCCTATGTGCACATCGGTGGCGATGATGCTCACAGGATGTAGGTGATGACGCCAATCGACCAGCAGTCCACCGCGTTGCTGTAGGGTTTCTGTGCCAAAACCTCTGGAGCTGAAAATGCAGAACAAAAATGTCAAACTGCCGGTGACAGCACCAATCAGGCCTGTTTTTAAAGAATTAACTGGATTGTTTTCTGCACAGTTCCTGTTTCCTCACCCACATATCCCGGCGTGCCGCAGGCCGTCGACATGATGCCGTTGTCGACCATCTTGGACAGTCCAAAATCACTGATCATGATCTTGGAGTCCTCATCCTGGCTGTAGTACAGAATGTTCTCTGGCTGCACAGGGACAGACGGACATTAAACGGTGTATAAACGTCTCTAATCATAAAAGCGTCACTGCTGTAAAATAAACATGAGCACGAAAACAAAAAGTCCTGTAGATTTATGAACAATAATAATGGCGGCCTGTGCGTCCCTTTGCATCATTTAAAAACTGCTGCTGACCGACTTGCAAAGCCCTCCGAGTCTCTCGGGTTTGCATCCGCATATTACGCACGGAAAAACAATTTCCAAGAAATGCACTGAAGAAAAACTGCACATTTTCATACAAGCAGTACAGACCGAGGGTTTGGAAATAAAGGAAATGTGATAAATAAGCTCATTTCAAGCAGCAGTAAATCCAGCTTCAACCACACCTGCTCCTAATTCCCATCATGCACGTGAAGATAAGATTATTCCCTGCAACAATACCATTCATGTCCAGCAGGCGGCAGACAGGTTTATGGGATATTGCATAAGCAAAACAACGCTCACCAAATTTTAATCAGTTTATCCTCATTATATGCCCTTTTAATTTGGAGATGCACACGATGATAGCATCATATATTATCATTACTCATTTAATAGCCTTGCTGTGAAGTGGAAAGACGCTTTACTGCTTGACTTTAATGCCTGCAATATCTTCGAAATACAAGGAGCAATTTCAGTAAAACTTAGTGGATCATCAACTTGCAACACAGGTCAGGTCAAGGTCACAGGTCTAAGGTCAAGGCCAAATCAGAGGTTATTGTCTAAAAGACATTAATGACCATATCTCAGGACCTACATGACATATGGAAACACTGTTTTCTGCACAGACTCCTGCTTTCCTCAGGCTAAAAAAAAATGCAACAGAACTCTGATATCAATGATGCCACGGCATGACGTCAAGCAAAGTCTAATAATTAAGCTGGTGGCAGCGAGGCACTGCAGTCATCTGGATGCCTTGTAGGCATTTACACCAGTCAACGGCTTTATTTCAAAAGGTACACTTTAAATAAAACTAATGTTCAGCATGTGCACATAAGTGTGTCACAGTGAATATTTCCTTTTACTGGTCCACTTCTTACCTTGAGGTCACGGTGCACGATGCCGTTCTGGTGCAGGTACCCGACAGCGTGCAGCACCTGCTGAATCACTCTGCTGGCATCCTGCTCCGAGTACATCCCCCGGTCCAGAATACGGTCAAAGAGCTCACCGCCCGAAACCCTGCAAAGGAGGCACTGTTAGCTTGTCTCGAGCCTCGCTCAGCAAGTCTGAAAACTATTTATTTATTTATTTTTTAAAGTTTGCTAGTCTAAACTCTTGACGATGATAATTGTGATAAATTGTCAAACTCACAGCTGCATGATAAGATAGTAATGGCTTCGACTTTCATAGAAATCCTCCATCGCAATAACATTCTCGTGTTTGATCCTGTCCAGTAAAACAAGAAGGTGCTTTCATTGTGACATCAGCGATAACAAATATACATATTTAACATAAACACTTTGATCACTCCCTTTTTGGGGGGAGCTGATTTTAACAGTGAAATTATTAACCTTCTCAACACAGCAATCTCATTCTCCAGATTCAGGTCCCTCTTCTGTTTCTTTTTCACACACTTCATGGCGTACATCTTTCCCGTCTTCTTCTCCTTCACCATGTAAACCTCTGAGAACGCCCCCCTGCAAATTAACACAGATCGATCACATCAGTTACTGGTGCCACGCTGGACAATTGCTTTGAAACTTCACACAAGGGAAAAAAAAAATTTTTCTCATAAAATTGTTGCATTTGAAGTAAAATGCAGGAACACTGACAAAACAGTGTTATCACTTTATTGAAGATGACTTTAAAGCAACAGTATGTAGGATTTAGTGCCATCTAGTGGGGAGGTTGCAGATTGCATTATGCCGTCATCTGTCATGATTTTGTTTCCCTTCATATTTTCGTTTCTTTGGCAATGAGGATTCATGCTTCCTTGCCTTCTTTTGTGTTAAGCGATATATATGATCCTCTATTTCACTAAAATGAGGGATCTCAAACTTGTTAGCCTGCACTAGCAACCAGGAGACATTGTGTAGGGGAGCAACCACTGATTCCTCTTTTTTCTTTAGTCTTCTGGCCAAGCTGCAAAATGCGAAACACAGAGTAAATATGCCCCTTTTGGGCTACTGTATCAATATGGTGGTGCAACAAGGCGGCCTCCATGAGGGGGCCCGCTCCCATGTAGATATGAAGGACTCATTCTAAGCTCATGAAAACACATTAATTCATTGTTGCAGGTACAACCCCCCCCAACCTCTCAATCCTACACACTGTAGCTTTAATGTTGTTCACAAATGAGAATGCCGCATTGTATATTACATTCTGAATGAGGCCTGAAATGATTTAATTCCATCTTAAATGTAAATATATCTTTCAATACCTTCAAAATGTCCCATATTTGAAGCGGATTTGTTTCTTCTTGCATGACACTGTCATGTAAGAATAGGGGTTAATCCAAATAGCATCCAGCGAAAATAGAAGTCTTCACAGGGTCAATTAAGATCAATTAAAGGGCTAAGTGGATTAACCACTTGCATGTCAACAAAACTAACACAGGCTTATTTTTCTCAGCTGTGTTGTCCTCAGCCAGCTCTGGAAATAGTTGTTCTACCAGGAGGATTAAGCCCTTTATCCGTGATGTAATGAAAACTCTGGTGGGTTGTGGGCTCTAGGCGCAAAAGTCAAAGGGAGCCTGTGCAGCAGGGATCAATGGAACAACATGTTCCAGGTCGCAGAGGTTATGGGTCAAAGGTAGACGAGAAACCTGCACTCATCAGTGAGGTGACGGCACGAAATGATCGAACAGAGGTTTGTGTAAAAGCCTGCTTCCACATTTAAGATCTTCCTTGAACAATAAAAGAATGATTTTGTTTGAAATTCCTTCTTTGCATGCGTGCTGTTGCACATGTTTAGAAGGCTGTCACCGACATGCACGGGCTTAAAGCGAGGCAAGCCACAGCACAGCATCATCACTGATTTCTCCTTGGTTACCAAAGCTCATTTTCCGAACCGGAAACTAATTGTGACCCTTGGGAACTCAGTCAAGCAATTAAAGCGGATTCTAGTCAAGAGGAAAAACTAAGTCCCACACAGGCCCTGAGGCCCAGTATGAATACTCAACAAAAATATAAATGCAACACTTTCTTTTTCACCGAGTTGAAGTTGAAGGTCTAAGACGTCTTCTATGCGCACAAAAGGTTTGTTTTCTTCAAAATTTGTTTTAAAAAATTCTGTGTTAGTGAGCACTTGACCTTTACCATGATAATCCATCCACCTGGCTGGTGTGAGATATCAAGATGCTGATTAAACAGCATGATTATTACACAGATGTGCCTGTGATGTATCTGTGATATCTGTGACATTATGCTGTGTGATAAAACTGCACATTTTGGAGCGGTCCGAGGCACGTCTGTGCAATAATCATGCTGTTTAATCAGCGTCTTGATATGCCACACCAGCCAGGTGGACGGATTATCTTGGCAAAGTGCTCACTAACACGGATTTTAACAAAATCCAAGAGAAGAATGAGAATGAAAACAAAAGGAGCGTGCGTTGGCCTTCTCCAGCTGTTGGGGTCTTCAACACTGAGACACCTGCGTGCTGGATCATGAGCAGAGAAATGTGCCACATGGTCAAAATGTCACAGCTGACGTTGCCTCACAATGCAAGGGATACTCCTCATCTGATTCTCCCCAAGTAACTGCTTGCTCGACACAAAGTCATTCCAGTGCAGCGGTGCCCAAGGCACTACAAAGGTTTGGAAATATTCCAGGCCAGTGTTTCGAGTCAGCCGACACTAATTTGCACTGCGGCTGAAAAGTTTTGGTGTAATCCAAAATGAAGACTGTGAGCCCTGTGGTTGCTGAGATGTAGCATAATGTGGATGGTTTTTGGTTGGTACGCAGGCAGCGCAGTTCTTTTTGTTTGTCGTAAGTTTTTCCCCCCCCTTTTTTTCTTTTTTTTAATGAATAAGCTGCTAAACTGGCTGAGGCATCACAACGGAAGGCCAGAGTGCCTTGATGTCTCAGGCGTCAGTAAAGTAGGTCTCCTCACAGTAATCCAATTAAACCACTAATGTGTCCTAGATTCAGACGATCAACATCGTGTCCAAACACCACAACAGCTTTGACGTGTATTACTGACAAAAATTAAGACGATTGCATCGAATCAACATTTGGATTTAATGAGTAAATCGATGCTGCATGTTAGGGTGCTCCTAAAATACCAAACTTTCAGAAAAGTCATTCTCCAAGTTTGCATTATGTGATCCCAAATGTAATATGGCCACAGTTAAAATATTAGCAATTAGGGACTTGTTCAACTCAATCAAACTTTACATTATTTTGTTATTTCACTCACAAACTAGGAAAAAAATGACAAAAAACATTAACTAACAAGGAACAAACTTGTTATATCAATGTAGTACCACACATGTAGTCAAATTTGTCATTAAAACAATACAAATCAGACTAATGTCTGATATGTATGAAAGCGGGGCCTCACGATCCTTCTGACTTTTTGGGTTTTAAGCAGGAGGTGTCAGAAAAGTTACCACAGGGATATTATATAGCATATATAGATGCTATATAATGTATCGGTGACAATCTAAATAACTGCTACGGATCTAATAATCTGATATTTGTATAACATTATGCATTACGGCTTGTATGTGCCTTGGATATTTGATGTTCTCAGAAAGCTGAAAAAACTAATTTTGGGGGATTTTCAGCTGCAGTGAGCAAGTCCTAAATATTCTATTTTCAAAACATTTTAGATATAGACTCCCCATATGAGGCCTCACCAAATGGTGGATTGGATAAAAAAAAAACATGGAACATGAAATTTCTCTATTTGTGATGGGAACAGTCTACTGCATGTACTTACGATCCCAACTCCTCCACGAACTCGAAAACTTCTTGGATGTTTTCGGTGCTCTTTTTCCACACGTACTCGGCCTCCTGACGACCCATGTCTGCAGCAGCTTCAACAGGGAATTCTGTCAGAATCCGGATCAGGGAGAAAGAATAGACATGAGAGGTCATCTAAAACTGAAGCTCCACAATGCCCCTTTTTCAGAGGAGGCCACTTCATTTGGGTGCACGCAGGCGCCCGAGAGCAAAAGTAATTCCGTGTTAATGACCAGACTCCCTTGTCATCATAATCATAATTCGGCTGGGATTATTGAATCTGTCAAGGTAGAAAGCAGGTATGAAGGTGGTTTGTCTGCTGCGCCGCTCAGACCGTCTGCTGGAGGACGCCGGCGCGACTTGTTGTCTGGCACACAAAAGGTTAGAGCACTAATCCCTGCAGCAAGTGGCACACGGGGCGGTGCAGCAGCCCAAACCGAGCACGTAGAGACAAATGACGTGATAAGAATGTGCAACAATATAACAGTCTCCAAGAGCAGCATGTTTCCTCAGTTTTCCTTTTTTTTTATATGCACAAAAACAAGTTTTGAAGAGGAGTAGAATGAATTCATATTTACAGAGCCAGCTGCATTATTTCATACAACTTCATAACATTTATGGTTTGTTCAATGTTTGGTTTTGATTAATGATTATTATGAAATGTTTAATGTTCTAATGTTTTTAGCTCGTCTTGTCCTTGTTATACACAGCTATGAAACGTGCAATGATGAGGACCATATGAATTTCCCACTTGTGGGATAACAAAGTTTACCTTGACCTTAATGAGCAAAATATTTTTCTGTTCTCTGGATTAATCAAAGTTTTCATCTGATCATCACAAAATATTAGTGGAATGATCAATATTCATTAAAGTTTAGTGTTGATCAGGACTCAGTTTAATTAACACTTTTTTATAGGGAATATTTTATTTATTTATAATTTTGATCAATTTTCACAAACTTTCAACAAATCCTTACTAAACTTGGAAAAATCAATCATGTCAAGAGTAAAAAAAAAAAAATTCTATAAATGGTGTTTCAGTTGTGGATTACAGAAAATTTTTCAAAACTTTCATTTACATGAGAAAATTGGGATTTATGAATTTATTTTGACATTTTGATGAAGTTCTTGTGTTTTTTTGTTTTTTTAAAGCTTTTCTCCACTAAACTTAGTGTAATGATCAAACTTGTCAAGATAAAAGTCCTTTAAAGTTGATTGGGATCCGAACGTGGATTCTGGATCTCTTTTCTTTTTAAGTTTCATTTACAGAAAATGGGGCATTTTTGACATTTTGATCATTTTCTCAGAAAATTGTCATCTGACCCTAAACGTGCGTGGAATAATCAATAACGCCAAGAGTCAGAATCCGTGAAATGTTGGTGATGATCAGGATTTAGATTCTGGATCATTTCTTTAAGCTCTTTTACATTCTGACATTAAGCTAAATTTGGTTAAAGATTTCAATACATTTTTTTCCACAAACTACTTCACCGATCTTGATGAAAGCTGTCAGTCGCACATACGTAGCTAGTGACAGATGGGAATTTTTCTGCAGATCTGGATCTTGATTTGATATGGTGAAATACATATTCAGACTGTTCATGAAATTGCATTATAAGAAATGGTGCTAAAAACGTGCAATAATGTTTCTGAATCCCAACACACAACTCCAGATCATTCAGCCTTGGCAGAGGTATGCACTCTGCAGGTTCACCTTTAGTTGAAAAAAATTGTCCAGAAGGAGGTGGGCAGGATTAAAGGAAGGCTTTAAGTGAGGTCATCTCTGGTATCCTGCCCTCTTTTCTCTTATATAAGGGATTAGTTTGTTAACACAAACACTGGAGGATAAATTAATGGAAAAGTTTCCAACATGACGCCAGAAAAGGTCAGAAAACAATCGAGAAGAGATGAGAAAACTTTCTGAGCCAATTCAGTTCTTTTCTTCTCTGTTATGTCGCAGAGAAGAGAATCCTGTTGTCTTGCCTCACATGAGAATTAAAGTTGTTGCAGCTTGAATTTCTCTGTTGTTTGCTCTGGCTGCAGACAGATGCGGCTCGTTGTTTTTCATCCGCGGATCACAACAACAACAACAACAACACATGCACGCTGATGTCACCAGCTTCAGTCTGCAACATTTGCACAAATTATAATGTTCTGTACATATGATCTGCGGCAGCCACTGATCTCAAGACTGCACAGAAATGATCGGTTTTTTTTTTCTGGAAAAAAAAAATCATGCAAAGGAAAAAAACAACAACAAACGAATAGCAGAAGAGCCGTTAACGCACGGAGGCGTCGTGCGGCACCAGTAAGGGCTGCGGCACCCGCGCACGGATCGTTCTGCGGCAAGATGACCCGATATGACAAAACCAAGATCGCGCAAACAGGATTGCGGTTAAACATCTGCACAGATTTACGCACAGAATACAAACTAGGCGCCCGCGGCCCTGACGAGCTTCCAAAATAAAATTTAAAAAAACTGCAGATGTGAGTGTTTGCGATCGTAATTCAGACTCACCGAGAGACTGCGCGCTGGAGCAGCTCTGCTCTGACTCTCCTGCCAAAAGCTCCGCGACGTCTGGATGGATTACTTCGTCTGGGACCTCAGAAATAATACCTTCTGTCAAATCGGAGATTAAATCCATGGAGAGAGAGAGAGAGAGAGAGAGAGCGAGCGAGCGCGGAGGGGCGGGGCCACACTCTCACAGGTGCTCCTGCTGCTGATGCTGCTGATGCTGCTGATGCTGCTGCCTCATCAGGGGCCAGAAGCTTTCAAACAGGGGCCAGCCAAAATGTACACGCGCCAGATTGAGTCGTTTCTATAATTCGGCACATTTTAAAACATCAGTAAATTCAGGAAAATAGTAAACATCCCGTTCTGCAGGCAGCAACGACAAAAAAAAGGTAAATCAAAACTAGAAAGGCACTCATTGAAGCGCATCGGTCCAGCAAAAGCCCAAAACCTCACAGTGATTTATTTAAAAAAAAAAAAATCCAGGCTCCGCCTCCTTTTGCCTCCAAATTTACATAATAAAACTCCATATCTTAGAATGTTTTAAAAAAAGCAGATGTTTTAAAATGTATTTGTACAATGTTGTGCTTCAAGATTTAGGCACTTGGGATTTTGATGGAAATGTAATGTTTGATGGTTTTTCCTAGCCTTTGGAAAAGTCGAGGCATGTTATCTGTAAAATGCAGTGAGTGAATGTTTCCCCTCCACTAAGAACCGCCCACTTTACTGAACAGTAATTGTGGACATGATAACTATCTGATTTTCGCCAAATT